>MU224061.1:1280739-1295996 GCA_018584345.1 Thuja plicata | reverse complement strand
GATCTCAGATATGAACTAGATGTTGGATGTTGTGAGAATAGTGTTGTAGAAATAAATTGGCAATTTTGTCAAAAGTTTTGATGTCAGTTGGTAGTCTAGAGAACCATTCCATAGCTGACCCTCCCAAGCTATGTGGGAAAATACGTATAAGATAGGTTGTTTCATGTATGAATTCCATGGAGAGAGCACCAAACTCTCTCAAATGGTCTTGAGGGTCAGACATACCCAAGTATTTATCATATTTAGGAAGTTCAACTCCTTTGGGAAAAGGAGGCATGAAAAGATCTTTGTCAAACAAGAAAGGATAGATGCTTTCAAGCATGAATTGTGTAACAAGTTTCTCTTTCTCTTTCAATTGTTGAGAGAGTTTCTCTTGCATAGTTTGCATTTCTTTTCACAAGTGGGAGTTTTCAGTTTTTTCCTCTTTCTCAACAAGTGTTTCTACATCATAGTTGGAGGGTAACTTAGCCCCTTGATTGGCTAGTTCAAGAATGTATTTCTCTTTCTCCTCAGCTAGGAGAACTCCCATCATCCTACAGAAATATTTATTAGCACAGGCCTATGCAATCTCTTCTTGAGTTATTTCTATTTCCACATCATTAGGGGGTCTCGAGAATGAGACTCACCCCAAGTTTTAAAGAGATCAACTCTGCTAGCCTCACCTAATTGGTTATGATCTGTCATCTTGCTAGAATGCAAGGGTTCAAGGTGTAAAGACTCAATATGAAAAGATTGAGTGTTCTTAGAATTTGGGTCTACTCAGAACAAAGGATTTCAAACCTGACTAAAATCCACTGGAAATGACCATTTGATGAAAGCTTGAAGTACCAAGGAAGGAGATCGAGATGATTGCTCACTAGATGTAGCCAACAATGGTGTCGAAAGCATAGATTCATCTTGATTGATTGAAGGAAATGTTTTTCCACTTTGAGTTGTGATAGTCATAGACAAAGTTTGAACAAGGGATGGGAACTAGGACCAAACTTGAAACTGTCTCAGAGTAATTGCACAGAACGTGCCAAAAGGGTGAAGTATCCTTGGTGCAAATCGTCAGAGATGAGGCTAGAATAGCCAAGAGATGACTATTGCGACACAAGGCATGACAACATAGATGAAAGAGACCAAAAGATATGAGACGAGACCAGTTTAAGCAAGAATCACGTAATTCTCAACCCAAGAAACCAAGTTTCAAACTGTGTGAAGATGGAGGGCATAAAAATAGACCCATATTAGAGACCAGATTTGACAGAAGTATGCTTGACTGAGGAATTAGCTTGTTGTTTTGGAAAAAAAGGCTTCAGACTCACGTGAAGAAATGTACTTTCACGCAAAGATTCTCACTGATGCACACAAAACTTTGCAGTCTCACGTGAAGAATGACACCAGACTGTTGAAGAAAAAGTAACAAAATAATAGCACTATTACCAAATGTCGCAGGATAGTTTCCAGCGTATCACGTGAAGATTCTCAAATAATGATGCAAAGATTGGGAAATGTCACACGAAACTATTCAAATTTTGACAAATGAACATTTACAGAATCAGACAGTTGAGACCAGATTGCATTTCCCAAGATAAAATCATGCTATTTTTGGACAGATAGTTTGAGTTACAGATTATTTTAGACATGTTCAAGATTGACAGTTTGTGTTTTTTAATGATAGTTTTGATTGTTCAAATGATACACCCACGCAAAACACATTAAACAAAATGTTTGTAGTACCAGAATAGGAACGTCACAATCCTAGGATAGCCAGGATAATATCTATTGAATCCCCACTTGAACCCAAGTTCAGCTACACCTACTCTTAGCAGACAACTTAGAAGCTTGGAGGCATGGGCTCCTTCTTACATGTGCACTCACTTCTCAGGCACACCAAGCTTTGAACCCCAAAGGAATTGCTTCCCAAAGGGCTATTGTCTCCACTAAGAGCCATAAGAGTGTGGGGTGTCTTAGTCGGTATCTGACCTTCTGTGCCAACAGATAGAGGGTTTCGGGAAACTAGAACAACAATTTGTATTAAGGACACCCGTTCAGGTGGTTGTGATCAATTCATTTTCCCAATAAAGGGGGATCTCCCAATCCTTTCAAAGCAAGGCTTTCACCTTAACAATGTCGGGACTTTAACACACCACTAGAGTACTAGAGGAGATTTTGGTTGCCATAAAAAATTCACACCTATCTATTGTGACATTAATCACAATAGCATTTTTTGTATACCGGTTCGAAAGGGCTTGGCTTTATCCTATTACCGATTGGGCATCCACTCTCACCGGCTCTACTAAAGCTCTCGGGAGGTAGCCACTCTAGAAGAATCACATGAATTTCTCTTACACCCAAGATCCATTAAGGCGAGGGGAGAGGATACATTCATGTAGTTCTTAGGATTTTAATTTAAAAGACACTTCAATCACGCAAGACAGTGATTCATTTTAAGCACCAACCGAAGTTTGTTTTAACTACTAAAAATAGATATGAGAATTTGTGAAAACACGCAAGGTCTTTGACAAACATCCTACAATAAACCCATTAGTATTTTTTTATGCCTTTCTTCATATCAGCGTCCTACAATAAACATGTTAGAAGTTTATGATGGCTTTTCTTTATCTCAGCGTCTTGCAAACCACTGTTAAGTTGTTTCAAAAGATAAAATTAGAGAAACACAGATGTCAGAAAATAGAAGATGGTTATAAAACTGAGACAAGAAAATATCAAATGAAAGCTCAGATGTGTAATTTCGTGTGATGATTTATACTAGATCACATGAAGAAGTGTAGAAAGCCATGTGAAGAGCTAGAAAGTTCATGTGAGACGCTCAAAAAGTTCACGCGAGATGCTCAGAAAGTTTGCCCGAGATTAAAACAGAGCAATACGAAAGTACAGACAAAATGTAGAAAAAATTAAAAAAAATGAAATGAAAATGAGGCTAGAATAGAAATGTACCTGCCCCATGGTCGGCACCAGAAATGTATGTGGTAAATTTGGCATTGTTAACTCACCATACACTTCAACATAGTCCTTCTTCACCAAATACATACAAGACTGAATATGAGATTATTCATCTTGCCTGTCTACATGATTCGACCTGTTGCCTTCTATCCAGATGGGGTTTTTGAAATAGCTCTCAGAACAAGAGTCTCACAACCATAGACCAATCTAGGAATGAAGGATTTTTCTCCATGAATACAATGCAATGCAAAGTTATTCTAAGAATTGAAAGATGCAAGCTTAGTCTAAGACATGATTTCAATGCAATTATTCTAGAAATTGAAATTAATCTATTGCAAAATGAGATTATTCTATATGAGATTAAAACTAAGAATGTAGCAATAATTCAATATTCTAGCAATGCTTGAAAGTAAGTGGGGTAATCAAGGGTTTTGAATGAAGAGTGGGAGTTCTTTTATAGACTCAGAGGTAATCAGAATAGAAACTTTCCTCTTTGAAATAAAACAGATAGAAAAGCCAGTTTAAATTAGAAAGCTTTATTTAAAAGAAAACAATAAATTGTTTTCCCTTTTGCTTTAACTGTTTTCTTCCTTTGATTTAATTCTGTTTTATTTGATTTTAATTGTTTTCTTTCTCTTTAAAGCACAATTAATTCAAAGATTCTATTTCTGAATAGAAGAAATATTTTTGACAGAATATCCAATTAATTAAATAAATATGACCTCATAAATAGGTTTTTCTCAATTATCTGAATAATTAAATTCAATTATTGAAATGAGGATATTTATTTAATAATTAAATATCATTTAATCCCTTTTTCATGTGTTTAGCTAAAGAGGTGAATTTAATTTAATTAAAGTGCTAGGACTTTATAATTAAATTAATTTGATCATAGGTTTTGTTTAGCTAATAGATATTTAGGAATTAAATATAATGTATGATTAATGCAGATTTACGATTTTCTGCATTTGACACTTGGGTCGAGTAGAGTCAAGTAAAACTCAGAATTGCCTAGTACAATAGGAATTTGATGATCTAGAAGAGTGACAAATGCAACAAAATTGGTTAGGGTTGCAAGATGCCAATTTTGGGGTGTTACAATTAGTAGGTGTCTTAGGAGAGGAAAGGATTTGGGAAGCACACTCATTGGGTCTAGAATTCTATTTTTGGTGGAAGTCATGAGCACAATGGTTAAGTTTGGTTTTCCTTGAGATTTTACTTTATTAGGATCAATCAACATTGGGTCATTTTCTTCTTTCGGGGGAAGAACAAAAGGAACCAAACTAGGTTGAGAATATTTATAGGATATAAGAGGTGGAATGGAAGCATAAATAGGAGGTTTAGGAGGCTTAGGAAGAATTCCATTTCTAGGGCAAGGAGATAGAACAATCTTAGGATAGCTAAGCTTACAAGTCTTGTCGATTTTGAATTTTTTATAGGATAGGAAACTATTGTATTTGTGAGGTTGGATTGGTTGAGGCTTGGAAGGCCAAAAGAATTCAAGGTTAAATTTCCGTCACCACAATAAATTTTTTAAAGACTATGATTAATTGTTATGATTTCTCCATCATGAAGAAATTCAAACACTTATTAATAGGAGACTACAAATTCCATGGAGGTGAGACAAGGAAGACCAAGTATAACTTGAAATTAATCAAAAGTTGGAATGATAAGAAAGGTGACATCTAGGGTCAATGGCAATCCTGCACACCCAAAAATATGTCTTTTTTACTCTTTCAATTGTTTGGGAGCTTCTCGGAAAGTTTTTTGTTGCTCAAAAATTGATGCTCGGTCGTGCTTGTTTCCTTCTATTGCTTAGCACTCTGTGGTTGTCACTCGACACTCTTTTTGTCTATCACTCAGCACCCTATTTTCTTTCACTCGGCACCCTATTCTCTGTTGGTTTCCCATCCTCTGCCGAGGTGTTCATTGAATGTTAAATCTGAAGGCTGACTTGCTTATTTATTTTTTGTTGCTGAATTAATTTGGGATCTCTCATTGGGATCTATGTGGACCTAAATCTAGGTCTCTCCTTTGGATTTGAGCACCAACTTCTTTGTTGGACTCTAGTATATATTTGGTTGTATGTTCTTAGTTTAGGTAGAAATTCTTAGAGCAAGAAGGAAAATGTTAAGATATTGAAGATCTGAGATCTCAGTTGTAAGAAGATCATTTGTAATATATTCTTATGTATATGGCCATAACCAGGAAGGCCTTGCAGCCTGGCATGTATTGAGTTTGTTCAATTAATGATAAAGGATCTCTGTGTTTTCTTCTCTCACTGTGTTGTGTTAATTCAACATTGTTTCTGCAAGTTGGATTGTTTTGGGTGTGCCTTAGGCCCCGTACTGTCCTCCCTGCATTAGGTGGTATCAAAGCGTGGTGAGATCTAAGTTCCTTCTTGAAGACCTAACCCTAGTGGTATTGCTGTGGGGTGGTAGATTGCGATCTGACCTACAATCACAGAGGGATTCAAGATGGTTTATGGGAGAGGAAATCTAGATCCAGGTCTAGCTGATATGCTTAGATAGATGGCTACAAGATTGGAAGCTGTTGAGACAGCCCAGCGCAGAAGAAGACATCTTGAAGATGTTAGTGATGATGAAATTGAAGAGGTTCAAGGTGAAGCTGCACCTGCACCTGTGATGGAATAGGAAGAAGAAATATTTCTGAGAGCCTTGACAAGTTTGAAATCCACACCTCAGTTCAATCCTCCTAAGTATAGTGGGAAATTGGATTCTGATGAAATGATTGACTCAATAACTGAGATGGAAAAGTATTTTGAATATGAGAATGTAGCAGAGGATAAGAAGGTGAATATCGCAAGCACAAAGCTAAAAGGTCATGCATCCCTATGGTGAGAACATTTGCAATTAGATAGAAAGAAGAAAGGCAAAGACAAAATAAGGTATGGGACAAAATGGTGAACAATTTGAAAGGCAAGTTTCCACCCTATGATTATCAGATTAACCTAGTTTAGCGAATGTAGAGTTTGAGGCAAAAAGACAAATCTGTGAAAGACTATACTAAATAATTCTATAGATTAGACATCAGATCTGGACATGTTGAAGATGAGGTGGAAAGAACAACAAGGTATTTGAATGGCTTGAGGAGTTCTATACAAGATGAGATAAGTTTGGTCAAGATGGAAGGTATTGAAGAGGCATATCAATTTGCCCTAAAAGCTGAAGAAAAGTTGAACAAGAGATTTGAACAAAGGCAAAGAGGTAGAGGTGGTAGATTCCCTAGAGGAAGAGGTAGATCTCATGGTGAAAATAATAGATCTAAACTAGACAAGTCAATTTTAGACACATCTCAAGACAAAGGAAAGATTGAATGGAAAGGTGGAATTTCATACCGAGGAAGAGGTAATTACTCTAGAGGTGGATATAGCAGAAGAGGTTTTCAAGTAACTTGTTACAATTGTGGTGAATAAGGTCATAAATCCTTTGAATGTATACATGCAAGAAAGAAGGGTGGTAGTAGTAGTAGAAATACATTAGTGCAAGAGAAAACATCCAACAAACTTAAAAGTAAACTCATGATCTGAAGGATACTATAGAGTGAGAAAGATAAGAAAGATCCAATCATGAAAAGTTTGTTCAAGACTAGATGTAGAGTTGCAGACAAAGTTTGGAAGGTCATTGTTGACAGTGGAAGCTCAGAGAATCTGGCATCTAAGGAAATGGTTGCAAATTTGTAGTTGGAAAGGATGAAACATCCAAAACCCTACAAGATCTCATGGATCAAGGATGAGCATACACTAATGGTGAGTGAACAATGTTTTGTGAATCTAAAAATTGGAAAATACTATGATAAGGTATTGTGTGATATTATGCCTATGGATTGTTGTCATATTTTGTTGGGTAGACCTTGGCAATATGATAGACATGCTATACATGATGGAAGGTTGAATATATATTCTATTTGGGTTGATGGTAAGAAGAAAATTTTATTACCTTTGATTGAAGAATCTGTTGACGAGTTATGCACATCTGTGAAAAATTGTCTGATGGAAGGTAGATAGTTTGTTAAGGACTTGAAAAGAAATGATGTTTTCTATGCTTTGATTCCTAACAAACCATGTAAGAATACAAAAGATGACATTCCTGTAGAATTTTGAAAGTTACTCACTAAGTATAAGGAGATGATTTTAGATAATGTACCTGATGATTTACCACCAATGAGGGATATTAGTCATTGTATGGATCTGATTTCTAGAGCTATTTTTCCAAACAAGGCACCACATATATTAACACCTACCAAGAATGAAGAGCTTAACGAACAAGTTCATGAATTATTGAACAAATTTTTGATCCAAGAAAGTTTGAGTCCATGTGCAGTACCAGTTGTATTGGAACCTAAGAAGAATGGAGAATGGAGAATGTGCACGGATTCTAGAGAAATTAAAAAAATCATAGTGAAGTATAGGTTTCCTATACCAAGAATGGATGACATAATGAATTGTTTGAGTGGAGCAAGTATTTTACCAAAATTGATTTGAAAAGTGGGTATCATCAGATCAGAATCAAAGAAGGTGATGAATGGAAGACTGCTTTCAAGACAAAGGAAGGTTTGTATGAGTGGTTGGTTATGCCTTTTGGTTTAAATAATGCACCTAGTAAATTTATGAGGTTGATGAATGAAGCTCTGAAGAAATTCTTGAATAAATGTGTGATTGTATACTTGGATGACATTCTGATATTCAATAAGACCAGAGAAGGTTTGAAAATGGATCCAGAGAAGGTTGAAGCTATACTAAATTGGCCTACACCTAAAAATGTCACTGAGGTAAGATCATTCCATGGATTGGAAAGTTTTTACACGAAGTTTATCAAAAATTTCAGTTCTATTTGTAATGCTATGACTGAAACAATGAGAGGAGACAAAAGAGAATTCAAATGGACACATGGAGCTGATAAGAGTTTTGAAGCATTGAAGCTGAAAGTTGCTAACTTACCTGTGTTGGCATTACCTGATTTCAATAAAGTATTTCAAGTGGAATGGGATGCAAGTGGAAGTGAAATTAGAGCTGTGTTGACTCAAGAAGGTAAACTTGTTTCTTTCTTTAGTGAAAAATTGAATGATGCAAAAAGGAAATATTTTGTCTATGATCAAGAGTTCTATGATATTGTTCAAGCTATGAAGAAATGGAGGAATTACTTGATGCCAAATGAATTTGTGTTTTATACTGATCATAAGGCTTTACAGTATTTGGGTAGTCATAATAAGTTGAAACAGAGATTTTGTAGAAGCACTAGAGGAAAGGAATACATGGAGTATCTGGTAAAGTGGAAGAATAGACCGATTGAGGACTCATCTTGGATTTCTCAATCCAAGTTGGATTCATTGCAGGTTGGACTTGACACATGATTTAGAGAATCATTTTTGTAACCCTGGGTGTTTGATGCAGGAGCATCTTGGGTCAATAGAAATCTTGCACACCCAAAAATATGTTTTTTTTACTCTTTCAGTTGTTTGGGAGCTGGTCGGCAAGTTTTTTGTTGCTCGGGTTCTGATGCTTGATCATGCTTGTTTCCTTCTATCACTCAGCACTCTATGGTTGTCACTCGACACCCTATTTTTATGTCACTTGGCACCCCATTTTTTGTCACTTGACACCCTTTTCTTTATTTCTTGGTCATCTTCTACCGAGGTGTTCATTGAATGTTAGATCTGAAGGCCGACTTATTTATTTATTTTCCCTTGCTAAATTAATTTGGGATCTCTCATTGGGATCTGTGTGGACCTAAATCTTGGTCTCTCCTTTGGATTTGAGCACCAACTTCTTTGTTGGACTCTTGTATATATTTGGTTGTATGTTCTTAGCTTAGGTAGCCATTCTTAGAGAAAGAAGGAAAATGTTAAGATATTGAAGATCTGAGATCTCAGTTGTAAGAAGATCATTTGTAATACATTCTAATGTATATGGCCATAACCAGGAAGGCCTTACAGCCTAGCATGTATTGAGTTTTATCAATTAATGATAAAGGATCTCTATGTTTTCTTCTCTCACTATGTTGTGTTAGTTCGGCATTGTTTCTGCAAGTTGGATGGTTTTGGGTGTGCCTTAGGCCCCGCACCATCCTTCTTGCGTCAAAAGTAATAGAACCATAGGTAGGGTAAGTTAAATCATTGAAAGTTTTGATCATCATATCATATTTTTCATAGAAATCTCATTGCAATTTTCTAGTGTAAATATGTTCTTCAGTTATAACATTCACCATGAAAGTAGGATCTATATGGACATAATGAAAAAGAAGATCATTAACCCTAGATACAATATAAAGAGGACCATCATTGGATTTAATCATCTCTTTAGGATCAAATGTAATGCAAAGCTCACGATCAGGTTTGGGTTTGGATTCATCAATAAGGTTGACAATATTGTTGGATTCAGTACACCCAACATCATAGTCAACAACATGGGTGGAGGAAGAAATTACTTTAGATTGAGTAGACTCAATAGTATTGGTTGAATGAGAAGGCAAAGGATTGGTGTATAATTTCAAGTTTTGGTTGGGAGGTGCTACGAATTTTGTCCCTTGATTATTAACACCCTCAATAGATATAGCATTAAAACCAATGAGGTCTTGAATAACAGATTTCAAATGGAAACACTTCTCGGTATAATGGCCATGTTGATGATGGTATTGCCAAAAACCTTTATGATCAAAGGATTTAGGGAAAGGTTTGGATGTTTCAATTAGTTTAATAGGAGGAAGTTTTAAAACATTAGTATTAATCAGCTTCAACATCACATTATGCAAATACTCAAAAAGAGGTGTAAAATTATGAGAAGGTCTAAAAATAGATGACAAAAGAGCCACACCTTTGGATGTTGTTTCCACTTTCTCATCAATTTTGTTTCATGAATTATTGTTCTTGATGCATCTATTAGGTTTTTCAAAATTTTGAAAAGAATGGGATGCAAAATCACTAATATCAACCAGAGCCATTGGAGTGGTGCTCTCAAATTGACTCACTTGAAATTGATATTTGTGAAGCACTGCACACAATTGAGTAAAGGAATCTGAGCATGCAAATTCTTAAATCTATCAATGAAATTAATCACTTTTTCTTTAATGCCTTGTTTACAATGCATCAAATCAGTCAAAGAAATCTTAGGACCAATGTTGTTTTGAAATTAATGGATGAAAGCCTTAGAAAGTTTTTAGAAGGATTCAATGGAATAAGGAGGCAAAAAACTACCATTGCAAGGCTTTATCTCGAAACATTCTAGTAAAAAAATTATACACGAGCCTATGATCATGAGATAAATCACTACACAATGTTTGAAATTTTTTAACATAAGTCAAAGGGCCACCTTTATCATTGTAAGTCTCTAAATGGGGTATTCCATGAATTGAGGGATAACGACATGAATGATGTCTAAGGAAAAAGGACTAGCAATATCACAAGTAGGAATGTTAAAATTGGATTTAGTCATGGATGCAATTTTTTGTTACAAAGATGGAATGGTTTGAGCTAAGCTATTTATAGTGGATTCGGTAGAAAGAGTGGTAGGAGATATGTGTGAAAGGTTTGGACCATTGTGGGAAATAGAAGGTACAATAGAATAAAAAAATGGAACACTATTGTAAGTGGTAATGTATTAAGGTAAAGAATCACATAGAACACTTGAAGGGGGAGGAACAATAGTATTAGGAATTCTAAAATGTGTAGGATTGACATTTTGAATAGAAGTGATTATGATAGGTGGACACACTAGGTATTAAAGTAGGAATAGGAATGGAAGTTTCAACACTAGTGGCAGGTGGAGTGAAACCAAGAGCTTAAGAAAAATATCTCATAGGTTTTACATTGTTATTAATAATATGAGAGATACTACTCAATATATTAACATTATGTTTATCATTGTGAATTATCTTCCTCAAACCCTCTACTATAGAGATGACCTCAGGATTGAAGCTCTCTTGTCCTAACCTTTGCTATATTTTTTTAAGTCATGGGAAATACTTTTCAATTTCATAGGAGGAACTCTTAAGGTTTCATCTTCATCATGATAAGAGTGGGAAGCATTCTTCCCAATAATAGGAGGAATTTCATTAGTATGCATGTTTGTGTCATCAAGATTCCTTGGAAACAAAGAGGACTCAAAATCAAAGGAACCCTTAAGTCTACGACTTCTCCTATCCAGAATGTTATAGGTAAGACTCAATATTATAACACTTACACACAAGAAAAAGAAATGTAAATAGATCTAATGTAAATATTAATTTTGAAAGTGATATTCACACACTCATCAACTAGGCACAAATGTACATTTAAACACATCTAAAAATCAAATCAAACATGAATATATAATGCCTAAAGGGGATCTAACACCAAAAATCAGAATGGAAATTCCACATGTCATGTTCACCAAAATGTACATGAGGTGAAACTAGAAGCATAACATGCATACAAATGATATCTAACCACCAAAATTGGATGAGGAAATGTCATACATTAGGTTCACCAAATTGTACAATGAGAAAAGGGAGGCAATGCATATGGGTAGATTACTCCTCCTTTTCCAACTTGTACACTCAGAAGGAAGATGTCCAAATAGGCTCAAGTAGGAACTAAGCACTAAATGGGACAGTGATTCTTCACTAAAAATGTAAATTGTGAAATAGAAAGAGGAAAGTGAAAATGATAATGCAATAAAGGAATCTCAATATGAAAATTTAGGTAGATCTGGAAATTACAAACTGATAAATAACTACCAAAAACTTAAAATCATTTTAATTTGGGTCCAGACTGTTGTAATGGACTATGATTTAAATTTGGGATGAATTTTTAGGGTACTAAACATTTTTTAAAAATTGTACCTAGTACTTTTGACTAAAAATTGTAGCATCTCTCTAACTGTTCCTAATCTTTCTTAAAAAGTTTTGATAGCTTCATAACTTGTTTTTGAAAAAACAAAAATGGGGAAAAGTTTTGGTAAAAGGAGTTTTCCTTGGTCAAACTCCTGTTTAGGAATCAACCTTGAAAATGGAAGGAAATTGCATAAGGAAACGTATGTAAAAAGGTAAAAAAATTCTTCACCTTGCATAACCCTCATGAATGGATGTAGAAATCGCTCATATTCATGAAGATGGTTGATTATTGCTTGAATTAAAGGTGTTGACATTAGAATGTAGAAAGAATTCAAGGATGCCTTCATAAATTCGTGGATCTATGAATTTCACACCTAGACCATCAAAACAAATATGCTTAATAATCACTTGCAATGAAGGAAGAATTCTCGTGGATGGAAGGAATGATCTCCTTGATTGATTGTGAAATCCTATAATTGGCCTTCATTGGAGAGAATCTTGCTATAATGGATAATATTTCCTTCAATTTTACTTGGATGCTTGAAGAAAAACTAGATCTTGGATTCTTGCCTTCAAATCTTGAATTCTCCTATTTTCTTGATTGTTTGAATGCTTAAGAATAGTAAGGGATCTTGAATATGGTTACCAAAATAAGGAGAGATGAGATGTTTATATACCTCATCCTAAATTCTTTGATTCAAAAATAAGCTAGGTCAACCATGGGATCTAATTTCCCACTAAAACCCTGACATAGGGCTCCAAGCCAAATTTAATCCAAAACAAGCGGGAACATAACTTCTAAAATGTTATGTTCCTAGGTACATAACATCTAAAATATTATGTACTTGGGAAAATCAACCCAAATTTTAATTTGGTATCAAGATGATAGGGTAGATGTGGGAAAAGAAGAATCGGGTTGCTAGGATCAAGCATAATGGATATTAGATCTCAAAATCACCAAAATGGGGCCTAATAAAGCATCCAATTATGGGTGCTAACATTTTAGGATGGTAGAATTATAAACATCTAGACACTCTTCATGTGTTGATCATTTAGGGGAATAGGGTTTTAAAATGTTATCTATCACAATATATGGGTATAACATGCGTAAGAACATAGGAAAGTACACTCTAACTAAGTATGATAGGTGAGGAATAAACATGAACAACCAATGTGATATCTTGTCATAACCACTGTTAGGGTACACTTAGACTTTTGTAGCTAGATGACTTTGATACCTTGTACCTAGAACCACTCAACTCACATCAAGGATACAGGTCACATATGTATAGTAGTCAAATCACATACAATATCCTTAAATGGGGTCAAATATCATATATATTATTTTATTTCATTTAACATTTTAAAATGCATCAATATTAATATCTAAACATGCATTTTAATGCCACAAACACATTTAATTCATATTTACCCTATATATCAAGCATAATTAAATTCAATAATATGAAATCAAGTAAACACCATGCGAGATAATTACTTCAAAGGAGAAATTAGTGGGGCCTCACAATGGACTAGGAACAATAATAAACACATGCATCTCAGTGCAGCCACATCAACAACTAACATGGTGAGGAATCTTTATCTTGAACATTTGGTGATCTATTCATATCATGATTCATAAACAACCATACATGCATTAAAGAAGAGCATAGAATGATCACATGGAAGTAAAACACAATCACAACCCATGCATCCCTAAATACATGGTCCAAACATGTCAAGATATACATATCTCAAAACTATAAATAGGAGAGGTGCTACAATTTTCCTCCCAATGAGATGAACTTGGTAAATTAAATGTGGTGTCATTCTTTCTTAGTATTACATTTGTAAAGAGAAAATTTGGAATGTGTGTATGTATGCCTCATATCCTCTTTACATTTGAAAATTTTTGGGGAAGGTAAGATTCTCCTCTTATCCCCAAATTCAAAAAGGACAGGTCCAAATTGATTAACCAGAAGAAAATGGTTAATGCACAAATGAATCAATCGATTAGGAATAAGAAGAAAGAGGAAAACCTTACATTCCAATTTTTTGAAAAAAGGGAAGTATGTAATAGATATGAAAAGATTAAAACATTAATTTAAATGAATTGAAGACAAATACTAACCTCAAAGTATAACAGATCTAGAAATTGTTGTTTTCTGGTGTTTGTACTGAGTTTCTGGAAATTCTGCAACTAGACCTGGAATGGAAACATAGAGACGGAGAAAACCCAAAAATATTTTTCCTTTATAAGAAATTTTGACCTTAACCCAAATAAAGGTCAACCTTGACCCCTTTATTTTGACCTTGACCTGCGTTGCTCCAACAAAACATCTGTTCGCAGATCTCAAAAGTTTGCCAAAAAGGGTGTCCAAATCTGCTCTGTAATTTTTTGTTTTGTACCTGTACCTGTACCTACAAGAAAAATGGATTTTTTTGTTGTGGGAGGGGTTTTCCTTGGTCAAAACATAGTTTTGGAATTAAGATTTAAAATAGAATTGAAATTGCAGTAATAAACAAAGTAAATAGAACAATTCACATTGCTTATGTTGAAACCCTTGTGGAGGATTCGAATCCTTGAATCCATAAGTATGAATGCTCCAAATGAATGTAGAATGGTAGGATGTAGGATGTGTCAAATAAATTTCCCTTAGATCTTCAACACCAATCTTGAATGGATCTTGAAATAGGAAGAATCTTAAATGGATGTGGATGGAGAAATCTTCAAGAAGAGGGCTCCATAGAGCTTGAATCCTTCAATGGCTACTAATGGATCTCCTTGGTGAATTAGATCTTGAATTCTTGAGTTCTTGACTACTTGAAATTATGTAGAATAATGGATTCTTGAAATTAGACAATCATTTTGATAGCTTATGCTTAGATCCTTCCCTTTTTCTTTTCCTTTTTCTCCCCCCAAAATGAGATGAGAAGGCTTCCTTATATACAAGTCTAGGGCATAAAATTATAGAGAGGCTAACATAGGAGAATTAAATTCCAATTAGGATCATACCCTTAGAAGTGGACCTATATTAAGTATCTTTTTAAGAGTAGTTACTTTGCAGCCCAAAATAGCTGACCTGGAAGCAGGAAATAATTCTTTCCAAACCCTGACATCCAGAAACCTTGGAATCTTGAAATTTGGACCCTGGGTCAAGGTTGACCTTGACCCTAACCTAGGTTAGGGTCAAATTTGACCTTAACCTAGGTCAGGGTCAAGGTTGACCTTGACCCAAAAGTTCAACCTTGACCATGAGGTCAAGAATCTCAAAATCTCAAAGCAGGGTGCCAGAAACAGGCAGGAGAGAAGTGTAAAACATGGCAGGACAGGGGGTAGGGCATAAAAATTCTAGAGAGGCTAACATAGGAGAATTAAATTCCAATTAGGATCATACCCTTAGAAGTGGACCTATATTAAGTATCTTTTTAAGAGTAGTTACTTTGCAGCCCAAAATAGCTGACCTGGAAGCAGGAAAT
>MU224061.1:1270421-1280689 GCA_018584345.1 Thuja plicata | reverse complement strand
ATTTGGACCCTGGGTCAAGGTTGACCTTGACTCTGACCTAGGTTAGGGTCAAAGTCAACCTTAACCTAGGTCAGGGTCAAGGTTGACATTGACCCAGAAGGTCAACCTTGACCCTGAGGTCAAGAATCTCAAAATCTCAAAGCAGGGTGCCAGAAACAGGTAGGAGAGAAGTGTAAAACATGGCTTAGATCCTTCCCATCAAAATCTCCTTTACCAAGTAAAAGACCCATTCAAATAACTTGAAATTACTCTAAACCCCTTACTCAAAGGGCTAAACTAGTCCTAAATGGAAGTGCTTCCATTTTTCGACGATACATTTAGTCCCCACTTTAGCAAGAGTATGGACTCGATGCAAACTCTTGGTAAAGGAGATCACAAAGAAAATATAATTTTATTGTAAATAAAAGGGACAAAGAAGTCCTCAAGCCCATAGGGACTCAAGTATTTTTCAACCCCAATATTAAAATAAGAGAGACATCACCAGTCAAAGAAAAAGAGAGAGAGGGTGTGATTACCTTGCCCATGAGAACTTATGTCCCATTATGAATCACACAAGGAAACAATGCAACTGGAAAGATGAAGTTGAACCACCTAGTGAATGTGGCTACTCACTAGTCAACCCATCAAGGATTCACCCTTAGGAATATTCTATTCCAAAAGAGAAATCCAAAATGAGAGAGATCCAATCTTAAGGACACCTTCTGACCTTGAGGGATCAAAACCTTGTAAATTGAAACTAGAGGGATCAAGAGATCCTATAAGGTAAAAGTCCATGCTTTAAGGATTATTCTCTAATCTATAAAGGGAAAAAAAATTAAGTTTGAAAATATTTTGGAAGTGCATGTGTGCAAAAATTGAGCAGAGCATATGCCCCGATGTTAAATTTGTTGCTAACACTTCAACAGGAGCAATGGCTTTAATGGAAACATAAACAACTCCACTAATTAGGTTTCTACTAAGAGATGCCCCCAAGTGAAGATAAATCAAGGGAAATACCACATAAATATACAAAGAACACAAAAGGGATCTCCTCTAATACCCCAAAATTGGCATCTTGAAACCCTAACCAATTTTGTTGCATTCATCAACTTTCTTATCTCCTTCCCATCAGTCACCAATGGTCCTCACTGCATCTTCCTACTGTCACTTAGCTTGTATTGAGATCTCTCTCCTTGAGAATCTCCCTCGCATCAGTCACCAGTGGTTCTCACCATGTCTACCTATTAATGCCTAGATATTATTGAGATCCCTCTACTTGAGAATATCTCTTGTGTCAGTCACCAGTGGTTCTCACTGCATTTGTCTATCATCGCTGTACTGATGAGATTTCTCGCAAACAACATATATCTACAATTTGACATCAATTCATTGAAGTTTGAGTTAAAATCAACACTCCATCTATCAATACTCAGTCTTGGTAATCCTTTGCCTCAGTTTTTATATAGCTTTCAGTCACTTTTGTGATACTTTGGCTCTTCTGAGAACTCTCCTGACTTGAAACCGATCCAAAGTCATAACCTAGGGGCAATCAAATCAACTTTTTCCTCACAGTATGAGTCAAGTCAGTCATCCCTATTTTCTACTAGGGGCATGGGTCCCCAATCAGATCGCATCTTTGGATTACACTAGAGTCAGTAATCTTGTCATTTATAAAGGACACCTCCCTACTGATGCAAGCAGGTGTTTCTCAACACCCTAATCAACAATATTTCTTAACATTATCTTTGAACACAGCTTTGTTTCTTAACACACATTGGATACCACAAAACTAAACAAAAAAGCTATAGCAATCAAATACAACACATTCACAAGCATGACGATGTTTCTCAACACCTCATACATATACACATCTGAAAACATTGAAACATATTGAGATATAAATGAAGTTCTCTTTGTATGATGTCTAATCTCATGGATTTTCATCAATATTTTCTTTGTCTACTACTTGTTGGTGTGGTCCCGATGATCTGAAAATGTTAAATAATTAGGGTGTATGTGATAATATCTTTTGGATTAAGGTAGAAAAGCCTCACATTCCTCGATCTTGTTTATTTGTATGCCAAGGTGAGGTCGGAACTATCTCCTTTACTATTATTTCTCTGCTTGTTTACACGAGATCACACTCATGGTTATCTTGGCTTTGAATGCCTCGATACCAGTGTACTCCTGCTATATCAAACTAGAAACAATGTTCAGGTCATCTTAGCTTTTGTGCCCCTATGCTTATGTTAGTTTCCCATATCTTCTCTCATGAAATTCATATCCATATCCTTATGGTCGCAGTGGCACTAGTAAGGATAGTATCAATTCTGATGTTCCAAAAATTCTCTGTGATGATAACTATCCAATGGGTCCAACAACCAAATCCTAGGAATCACATCTAGCATAGGTTTGCACTTTCATTCTAGACTTGCATTCAAATAGCATTTTGATGGTCACTTCATTGTGTTCTCTTGGTTTTGTACAATGAGGGATTCTTATTCAACGTTCTGGCTTCATCACGACTGCACAAGTGTTCGATCCCCGCTCTCGATCTTCAAAAGTTTTTTTGGTTAGCATTTCTGATACATCATGACATCCTGCATGAGATGTTAGTACCATATACATTACATTTACATATCTCCATTAACAAGTGCATAAGCATAAATCATCTTCATACATACACATCTACATGTGCATTTCATACATATTCATAAAATCAAAACATGTGCATTTCATTCATACATAAAATCAAAACATGTACATTTCATACATATTCATACACTGGCATACATTTTCATACATTTAATCATCTAATCATCTAACATAAATCTCATAAAGTACAACATGACAAGTGCAATAATACCAAAAGTGGAGCTCATATATATATATATATATATATATATATATATATATACAATATATATATACATATATATATATATATATGTATATATATATATATATATGTATATGTATATATATGTATATATATATATATGTATATGTATATATATGTATATATATATATGTATATATATGTATATATATATATGTGTATATATATATATATGTATGTATGTATGTATGTATGTATATCTCAAATGTCAATACAAAATGAGTGCTACTTGAGCATAGTCTATCTCAAAAAAAAGATGCTAACACATCAGATACATCGTGTGATACAATATGCAAAAATTGATCAAAAAGTGCCAAATCTAGCTCTGGCCCTCTCCCTCATCACCCGGAGGAGGTGGAGGAGGCATATCTAGATGAGGTGGTGCCTATGTTCCATATGAGGCTCTAGCATATGCTAAGAATCTAGGCACATGCTCTGCTCCATCAGGAACCACACCAACATAAGCTACATAATAGTATGTTGCCTTGGAGGACTGATGTCGTGTCTCCTCCTGAGATCTCTCTCGCTTCTCTTGGACCTCTCTTAGCTATTAGTCTTTGTCATCTAGCCATGCATCTTAGACTGCCAAATGTATCTGCATGTCCCCAAGCTGTCACTGCATAGTCTAGACTCTCTCTCTAGATCTTTGTAGGACATCCTGTGTCTGTGCTAATATGTCCCCTAGCATTGGACCCTATGCAAGATGCTACTATTGCTCCCACTATGCCTACTTGGTTGTCTACTCTACCATACTCCATCTGGAGTGCCTCTCCTATGTCCCACTGCCACCAGCACCAGGATCAATCCTCATCTATCAAGGGGGGATGTCAATTTGTGTAGTACGTGGTCGAGGCCCCTATTGTGGAGGCAGTATCGGTCCCTGTTGTGGTGGTGGATTTGGTGCCTACTGATGCACCACAGGATCTATGAATCGGGGGAACAGATGGCTAGAAAAATACTCTCTGTATGTTGGCATCATGCCACCATCCGCTACCCCAGCCATGTAATTCTAGCGAGTCAATGGTAATCACTGAATATCTATCATACTATGGCCTAGATCTAAGCATGCTGACCA
The DNA here is from genome assembly GCA_018584345.1 of Thuja plicata. Taxonomy (NCBI): domain Eukaryota; kingdom Viridiplantae; phylum Streptophyta; class Pinopsida; order Cupressales; family Cupressaceae; genus Thuja; species Thuja plicata. The sequence continues at coordinate 1,276,736 of MU224061.1, read as the reverse complement.
CCCCTTCTTTACCTCATCATTGAAGTAGGTGTATGAGAAGTACTCCTAAGAAATTTCCTGAGGTCTACCAAGCTGCCTCCACACCTTTGTAAAAGGAAATCTATTAATAACTGCAATCGAGTGGCTAACTAGTGGCTATGAGGAAAAAATGTATCCAAGTTGGCCCCTAGCATAGTCTTATTCCTCGGTCTCTCTCCAAGGTCACCACACGACTGCTACCATGTCATCTATCTGTGACGGCCACTGCTTGATCTTACCTAGCCCAGGATAGGTCATCTGACCTCTAAATCTGCAAATGTAAGGCTCATGAGGCAGCCTCATATCTATACAAACTGGCTTGGTGATAGGTAGGTGCTCCCATGCCCACACTTTTTGTACGAATACACCCGTGACCATGCTCTTTTGCTCTTTGTAGGTGATCTCGTGTATCTTATGGTACATATGGACCAACATACACTGACCCCACCCATACTGCACTCGCTCATCCAACATCCGATGTATCATCCTACCCCACCCGCACTCCAAACCATGCTGACCATGGTTCATAATCAAGTAACACCCTAGAATTATGCTAATACCACAACCAATCAGTGCCTCATCTCGTACTCTCTGATGAGCTCCTCCCATGAGATAGCTCTTCTTATGACAAGATCATCCTATAATATATCCCTGAGTTTCATCATCCTTTCCCACAACTATACGTCATACTCAATCCATGGACCATGGAATGGGATCCTAAGTATCCTGTATATATCCTCCAGGGTGACTCTCATCTCACCTGACGGAAGGTGGAAGGTGTTCATCTTCGAATGGAAATGCTCCACCAATGCTCCTAGTAACCCATGATTCACCCAGATATTGGGTACCTCACAAAGATGTGACAACCAAAGTGCATCAATGTGGGAAGGCTCTGCATCATCTAACTAGCTTATGAGTCTTCCGATGGTTGGATGATGTGATTTGAAAGCAATATCTAGAAATTCAACCTCCAAAACAATCGCACAACATCACACAATCAGTACTCGGCTAATGGAAAAAATTAATGCAAAATAGAGAAATGAAGCTAAACAAACTATATATGCTAAATATTGAGCTCTTTATCTAGCCATACACTTCAACATGGTCCTTATTCATCAATCACATACATGAATGAATATGAATTTATTCATCCTGCATGCTTGGATGAGCCGACTAATCTGAGAATGGAGGGTTTAATCTAGAATGCAAATGCAATATTTAATCTAGAAATGAATATGTGAGATTAATATAGAAATGGAAGATGATATTAAGCTAAGAATACTTGAAAGAAACTAAGCTATAGTGAAATGCATTGTTAATCTATTGCAATATCAATAAGAATAATGAAAGATTGAATGCACACAAATTTGAGCTAACAGTCCAGCAGTGATTCGATACTCTAAAAATATGCATTCTCTCTCCCTTGAATGAGAGACAAGAGGGTTCTTTTATAGAATCCCAGAAACAATTGACGGTTGAGATTGAATGGGATGAATGACGGAGATTGAATGAGAGTCTAGTTTAGAACGGTAATTTTCCTTGAGAGACAGTCAACTATTGGCTTTTGGAGTGAATGAAAAAATTAACTGGTTTGTTGCACTTTCAAATTACAGTTAACTCAGAGTTTCCATTTATGAACTGAAGTGAGGATTTTAGAGGGATTATTTGATTAAATAAATGAAATAAGACCTCATAAATGTACTTTCTCAATTATTTGAATAATTAAATTCAATTATTGAAATGAGGATATTTATTTAATAATCAAATTTTATTTAATTCCTTTTTATGTATTTTAGCTAAAAGGGTAAATTTAATTTAATTAAAGTGCTAGGACTTTGTAATTAAATTAATTCGATCATAGGGTATATTTAGCCAATTGTAATTGATCTTTAGGAATTAAATATAGTATGTGATTAATGCAGATTTAGGATTTTTTGCATTTGACACTTAGGTCAAGTAGAGTCAGTCAAAAATCAGGATTGCCTAGTACCATAGGACTTTGATGATTCAGAAAGTTGATAAATGCAACAAAATTGGTTAGGGTTGTAAGATGCCAATTTTGGGGTATTGCATTTTGCCCCTCTTTGAATTGAAGTACGAGTAGCACATTGATTCAAAGAATAGTCTGATGTTTGAAGCATAGAAGAATAGTTGAAATTGATTTTGAGAAATGATGATGTAAAGATCAATTGATGAAGGTTTCAGAGTCATCTCCAAAATGGAGCTTAACTCTCTGAATTATAGGTTAGATTGTCGAGACACTGGTTAAGTCCAGTTTTAGAATCACCTCCAGAATGAAGCCTGATTCTCCAAAATCTAGGTTGGTCACCCAAACACCAGTTAGGTAAAGATTTTGAGGGTCATCTCTAGAATGAAGCTTGACTCTCAAGAATCTAGGTTAGATTGCCCAGATATTGGTTAAAAGATATTTCGAGGGTCATCTATAGAATAAAGCTTGACTCTCAGGAATCTGGGTTAGATTGCCCAGATACCGGTTATATCGAGTTTCAGAATCATCTCTAGAACAAAGCTTGATTCTTTGAAATCTAGGTTTCTCACCCAGACACCGGTTAAAAGATCTTTCGAGGGTCATCTCCAGAATGAAGCTTGACTCTCAGGAATCTGGGTTAGATTTCCCCAATACCTGTTAGTGAGATTTTGAGAACCATCTCCAGAATGAAGCTTGATCCTCAGGGATCTGAGTTAGAATTCCCTGATACCTAACAATAAGATTTTAAGAACCATATCTAGAACAAAGCTTGATCCTCAGGGATCTGGGCTAGAATGCCCCATTACCTAGCAGTGAGATTTTGAGAACCATCTCTAGAATTAAGCTTGATCCTCAAGAATCTGGGTTAGATTGCCTCAATACCTAACAATGATATTTCAAGAACCATCTCTAGAACAAATCTTGATCCTCAGGGATCCAAGTTAGATTTCCCTGATACCTAACATTGAGATTTTGAGAACCATCTTGAGAATGAATCTTGATCCTCAGGGATCCGGGTTAGATCACCCCGATGCCTAAAAATGAGATGAAAATATGTAAGGAACAGAGATGCCCCTAGTGATTCAAAATTGTGGAATAACAGTTTTGACTATGAAGTACAAAAACAAAACATGCCCCAAGTGATGAGATACCCCTAGCAACAAGGAATTTTCAAAACCAAATCAAATTGATTAAAATAGATTCAAAGTGATTCAATGATGTAATCATCCTTCCCCCTCGGGAGAGAAATGGAAAGATGACACGTCATAATGGTGATTGAAAGCAATAAATCACAAATAGATGTTGAATTGAAGGTTAAAAAAACTCTGAACAAATGACGGAAGATTCTGGAAGATTCAGAAGTGATTTTGAGTGATTTTGAGGTCTGGTTGGCCAAGTTTGACTAGGGTTGACCAAAGTTGACCAGAGTTGACTTTTAATGAAAATGTCAAATATTTGAGAAAATGTTGATTGGATATGATTCTGACAAGAAATCAATGCCAAAAAGTTGATTGCACAAGCGTCTGATCGCGTCAATTTCAAAAATTTTAAAATGCAATTTTGAGCTATATAGAAGTGTCAAATTTTGATTTTGATCCCAAAAATGGATTCAAAGTGGTCAATTAAGCCAAGGGTGAAATTTTCATGAAAAACAGAGCACTTTTGAAAATTAGGTCAAAACATATATATAGGCCAAAAGGGTCTTTTTCAATTCATTTGCACCATTGACTTTTGTGAGAGGAGCACTGAGCAAAAATGGTGGTCCCTGTCAGTTCTCACCATTTCGAGTGATCCAGGCATCATAGTCAATCGACGGTGTATGGGGTACCGGTAAGTGATCGAGTACCTCTCTAGTGATTCAATTTTTGCCACATTTTGCTAAATTTTGCATTATTTTAAGCATTTTTTAAGGTTTGAACCACGGGTTCTTGCACAAAGAACTAGTTTCTTTGCGACTGTCGATGCCAAAGTTTGCATGCAAAAATGCTGAAAATAATTTCCTCATGGGGACCTTGGCATAACCTCACATGAGAGGCACCCATGTGTTGGGCGAGAGACCTTTAGAAAGAGGGTTTTCTCATAGGAGACCTCACGAAACTTCGCGCGATAGTGAATCTTTGCACCCAATGATGTACTTCTTCGCGCAAAGTTTTGCACAAATACTACTTGTTTGCATGGGGAAAGAAGATCTATTTTGTATTTTAGTGAGTCATCATTCAGTCTATTAGCATATTATTTAGCATTGTAGCCCTTTTTAGGATGTCTATTTAGCTTCATATCTATATTTTGCATTAATTTTTGTCATTAGCTGAGTACTGATCGTCTGTTGTTGTTCAATTATTTTGCAAGTTGACTTTCTAGATATTGCTTTTAGATTGCATCATCTAGCCATCAACAGACTAGTCAGACAATTAGATGATGCAAAGCTTTCCCACATTGATGCACTTGGGTTGTCACATCTCTATGAGGTACCCTATATCTAGGTGAATCATGGGTTACTAGGAGCATTGGTGGAGCATTTCCATTCGGAGATGAACACCTTCCACCTTCCACTAGGTGAGATGACAGTCACCCCGAAGGATATATATATATATATATATAAAAGATATTTAGGATCCTATTCCATGGTCCATGGATCGAGTATGATGTACAATAGAGGGCAGGGATGGTGACACTCAGGGATATATTACAGGTTGATCTTATCATGGGCAGAGCTATCCCATGGGAGGATCTCATTAGAGAGTTCGAGCTAAGGCACTGATTGGCCTTGGTATTAGAAGCATTCCTAGGGTGTTACTTGATGTCAGAACGTGTTCAGCATATTTTTGAGTGTGGGTGGGGTAGGATTTTATAGTGGATGCTAGATGAGCCAGTGTAGTATGGGTGGGGTTAGTGTATACTAGCGCATATATACCACAAGATGCATGAGATCGATTACAAAGAGGCAAAGAGAATGGCCGAGGGCATATTCATACTATAGGTGTGGGCATGGGAACACCTTCCTATCTCCAAAATAGTTTATATAGATATGAGGCAGCCTCATGAGCCTTACATCTACAAATATAGAGGTTAGATGACCTAGCCCACGCTGGGTAAGATCGAGCAGTGGCGATCATAGATAGATGACATGGTAGCAGTAGTGTGACGACCTTGGAGAGAGACTGAGGCATAGGATGATGTTAGGGGCCAGCTTGGATACATGTTTTTTCTCAAGGCTATTGGTTGGCCACTCGATTGCAGTTATCAAGAGATTTCCTTTGACACAAGTGTGGCGGCAATTTGGCCGACCCCAGGACATTTCCCAAGAGTATTTCTCATATGCCCACTTCACCGATGAGGTGAAGAAGGGGTGGTCAGCATGCTTAGATCTAGGCTATAGTATGATAGATATTCGGGGATTACCATTGATTCACTGGGATTACATGGTTGGGGTGGCAGATGGTGGCATGATGCTAGCATATAGAGAGTATTTTTCTAGCCATCTTTTCCCCCTATCCACAAATCCAGTGGGCATGGGAGGACCAGCACAGGTGGTGCATTAGCAGGTGCCATAGCCACCACCATTGTAGGGGCTGTTGCCACCTCCACAACAAGGGCCTCAGCCACGTACTATATAGGTTGACATCCCCCCTTGGTAGATGAGGATAAATCCTGGTGCTGGTGGCAATGGGACATAGGAGAGGCACTCCAGATAGAGTACAGTAGAGCAGACAGCCAAGCAAGCAGATCAGGAGAAACTAGCATAGGGTCCAGTGTTAGGGGACATATTGGCACAGACATAGGATGCCTTGCGAAGATATAGAGAGAGATTCTGGACTATGGAGCGGCAACTTAGGGACCTGCAGATATAGCTAGTAGTCTGAGATGCATGGCTAGCTTACAGAGATCAAGAGATGAGAGAGGTTAGAGATCAGCTAGAGAGATCTCAGGAGGAGACACAATATTAGTCCTTCTGGGCATCATACTATTATGCAGCTTATGTTGGTGTGGTTCCTGATTGAGCAGAGAAGGTGCCTAGATTATTAGCATATACCAGAGCCTCAAATGGCACACAGGAACCACCTTGTCTAGATATGCCTCCTCCTCCACCTCCTTCGGGTGATGAAGGAGAGGGCCGAAGCTAGATTTGGCACTTTTTGATTAATTTTTCCATATTGTATCACATAATGTATCTGATGCATTGGCATCTTTATATTGTAGCATCTTTTTTTTTTGAGATATATTGTTCTTGAGTAGCACTCATTTTGTATCGACATTCTATATATATATATATATATATATATATATATATATATATATATATATAT
>MU224061.1:1222821-1259295 GCA_018584345.1 Thuja plicata | reverse complement strand
ACAATTAGGAAGGAGAATTTGCCTAGTACAATAGGACTTTGATGATGAGAAAATGCACCAAAATTGATTAGAATTGTAAGGTGCCAATTTTGGGGTATTACATTTTGCCCCTCTTTGAATTGATGTGCAAGCAGTGCGTTGATTCAAAGAATAGTCTGATGTGACAGATGAAGATTTCAGGAGTCTAGGTTAGGTTGCCAATACATTGATTAGATTGAGAAACAGAACCATCTTCAGAATGAAGCATGATTCTTTGAAGTCTAAGTTAGATTGTGAAGACAACGGTCCAAATACCAATTGAGAAAAGATTGGAATCGGGGTTAGATTTCCCTAATGTCCACTGATAGCTTATGAAGATTTAGGACTATCTCCAGAATCAGGGTTAGATTGCCCCAATACGAAGGTTAGCCCTCCGAGATTTGAGTTAGGTTGCCCAGATAATGGTCGAAAATAGCTTTTGAGAGCCGTCTTCAGAACGAAGAATGACTTTTAGGAATTAGGGTTAGATTGCTTCAATACCCAATGAGATTTCAAGAATCATCTCCAGAACAAAGCTTGATCCTTGAGGATCTGAGTTAGATTGCTCAGATACCTAGAAAGATAGATGACAAGATGACAAGATGCAAGGCATCAAGATGCCCCTAGAGATTCAAGATCATGGAATATCCAATTTTGACCATAAGGTATGAAATACTGAATATGCCCCAAGTGATGAGATGCCCCTAGCAATGGAGACTTTTGATTCAAATCAGACTGATTCGATAATGATGTGAAAAGATTCAATGATGTAATCATCCTACCCCCTCAAGAGCAAAATCGAAAGATAACACAACAGAAAGATGATTGACAGTAAAAGATTTGCAGATAGAAGATCCAGAGAAATACAAAGATAGATCAAGAGAAGGAAGAATCAAGTTTAGAGAGATCGGGAGGTCTTGTTGACTAGGTTTGACCATAGTTGACCAAGTTTGACCAAAATTGACTAGAGTTTACTTTTGATGAAAAGATTGCAGAAGCTGAGAAAAAGATGACGAGAGATGATTTTGACAAGAAAGTGACGTCAGAAAGTTGACTGCACAAGCGTCAAAGAACGTCGGTCCCAAAATTTTAAAATGTGATTTTGAGATACTTAGGAGTGTCAGATTTTGATTTCAATCATGAAAATGGATTCAGAATGGTCGATTTAGCCAAGGGTGCAATTTTTACAAAAAATGAAGCACTTTTGAAAATTAGGTCAAAAGCTATATAAGGCCCGGAGGGGTCATTTTCAAATCATTATTCACTTTTGACTTTAGAGATGGCAAGGGCCCAGGATGATATTGATAGAATTCTCATGCATACACATCCATTTGAGTGCTCTAATGACACAACCGGCCACTGGAGTATGACGCACCTGTAAGTAATCAAAAAACCATCTTGCATTTCAAATTTTTATCGATTTTTAAATCTTTTAGCATGTTTTTTTAAAGCTTTTAAGTCTGATTACGTCAAGTTTCATGTGAGTGAATAGTTTCCTCATGCCGGCCAAGGTTTCCCCTCGCACAAGATATTGGTTTCCTTACACAGGTTAGGGCTTCCTCGCACAGGGTCCCTCTGTGAGCTCACACGAAGTGTAGCACAATGTCAAGCGAGATTTCATCACTGGTGATGAAATCTCGCACAAAGAGAGATCCTGTCTCGCGTGAGGTATAAATATCACGTGGGAAAAGAGTTTCCTTGCATGGGAACCACTTGCAGTCCATGGGGCTCACATGGAGTATGATACCCAGCCAAGGGTAGGCACACTTGCATTGAGAGCGATCTTCCAGGATGATCTAGTGATGGGTCGAGCCATCTCTTGGGAGGATCTAATGAGCAGGTACGGTGTAGAGCACACATTGGTAGTTGTCTTGGTGATGTTCTTGAGTTACCACCTGGTGCCGAATCAGGGTCAGCATGGATTGGAGTGTGGCTGGGGAGTCTTGCTACAGTGAATGTTAGCCACACTAGCAGTGAGGTTTGGTTGGTGCGAGTGCATGCTCATATAGACGTACCATTAGATGCACAAGATTGTGTATCGGAGTGCGTGAACCATGGCAGAAGGAGTCATGGTTCTACATATTTGGTCCTAGGAGCATCTTCTCGTATGTCAATCAATTTTTCATGATACTCGGCAGCCCTTAGAGCCATACATTTATAGATATGCAGGTCTAATGACTCAGCCAATGCTGGGTAAGATAGATCAATGGTGGGCATAGCTAGATGATATGGTAGTAGTTATATGGAGGCCATGGATAGCCATAGAGGTTTGGGATGACACAGGACATGAGCTGCTACATATGTTCTACTTATGTCCTTTGATCGGGCGCACCATCAGCGTCACTGAGTGCTTCCTACTGACATAGGTCCTACGATAGTTTGGGAGACCACAGGATGTCTCCCAGGAGTATTGCACATATTCCTGATTCATCGATGAGATGAAGAAGGGCTGGAAATGGTAGCTAGATTAGGGGAGGAGTATGATAGATGCACAGGTACCACCAGCTAGGTGGGACTATTTAGCAGGCGTGATGAATATAGGGATGACACCTGCATATAGAGATCACATCTTGGCTCACCCATTCCTGAGATTCACAGATCCTGTTGGCATGGGCCCACAGGTACAGTAGGTGGTACAACCACCACCATAGTAGCAAGTACTATAGCCACCACCATAGTAGCCACAGCAGCCAACATAGTCACCACCATAGCAGGTACCACCACAGTAGAGAGTACTATGGCCGAGGACTGGGTTGAGTCCCCTTCATCCTAGATGGATGGGATCAGAGGTAGGTGCGGGGAGTAGTCGCACTCAGGATAGGTCCAGTGAGTAGAGGATAGGTGATAGCGCTGAGCAGGGGGAGGATACTATTATGGCCAATACTGCTATGGCTGATCCATAAGAAGGAGGACAGGTGGCATAGTTATAGGAGGCTCTTAGGAAGATTTAGGAGAGAGTGAGGTAGGTACAAAGAGAGCAAGATGACTACCGTACATAGGTGGTCATCCAGGAGACCCGGGTGGCTGAGTGGGATCAAGAGATCCAAGGACTACAGGAGGCACTAGCTAGATCATAGACAGAAGTGAGATATGAGGCTTCTCAGTCATCCTATTATTATGTTGCATACATGATTGTAGTTCCCAAGGCAGCGTACTAGGTTATGCCATTTTTAGAGTATGCTAGGGCATGGGCCGCTCTGCAGGCACCACCACAGGCACCTCCTCAGTAGCATGCCATGCCACCTTCTCTAGGTGGGAATGACTAAATGAGACATTGGATATATATTGTACCACCATTTTGATATACTGTGCTTGAGTAGCACCCTTGTACACTTGATCGATTGATATATATGAGCTCGATTCTGGCATCATTGTACTTTTTTATATATTACTTTAAACTTGTATGTCTTGTAAGATGTTTCCTATATGATTAGATGTATAGATTAGAAATGTATGCCATGGACGAATATGCAAATGTTTATGCACATGTTTTATTGATGTATGCAATGATAGATGTTAGATAGATAAATGCTATGTATGATTTTATTTATGCTTTTAATGGATGCACATTTTTATGGATATGTAAATGCAAATAAATGTATGGAAATGCACTTTTTTGGAAATGAATGTAATGCAATGAATGCAATGGTACTAATCATCTCATGCAGGATATCGCAATATATGATAGGTACAAACCAAAAGAATATGAATAAAGATCGAAAGTGAGTACCGGACACTTATGTAGTCAAGAGGAATCCAGGACAAAAGATGAGAACCTTTGAAGAATGAGAAGACAATGAAGAGAGCACCAAAACTATTCCTATGCAAGCTTAAAATGTGAATGCAAGCCTAAGCTAAATTCAAACCTAGGACTTGGTTGTTTGACTCATCGCATAATTATCATCATCGAGTATTTGGAACATCGGAGTCGATACAATCCTTACTGGTGCTAATGCAACCATAACAATATGAATATGAATTTCATCAGATAAAATGTAGGAAACAAATGTAAGCACCAAGGCACAAAAGCCAAGATGACCTGAACTTTGTTTCCGGTTTGATATAGTAAGAGTACACAAGTAAACAAATAGAGCAATAACAGTCAAGGAGATAGTTCCAACCTCCCCTTAGCGTACAAATAAACAAGATAGAGGGATGTGAGGATTTTCCACCTTAATAAAGAAGCTCTTATCACATACACCATGTTTATTTGACGTTTTCAGATCATCAAGACTACACCAACAAGTAGTAGACAAAATAAAATATCAATGAAAACTGTGAGAACAGAAAGCATACAAAGAAAGATTCAATCGTAGCTCAGCATGTTTCAAAGTTTACGAATGTGCATGTGTTTAGGGTGTTGAAAAACATCATTGTGCTTGTGAGTGCAATGTGTTTTATTTCTATCAAGAGATGTTTACATTGTGATGTCCAATGTGTGTTGAAAAATAAAGATGTGTCCAAAGATAGTGTTGAAAAACACTGTTTGATTGGGGTGTTGAGAAACACCAGTCTGTGCCAGTAGATAGTTGTCCTTTAGAACTGACAAGATTACTGACTTGACTGTAAACCGAAGATATGATCAAAGTGGGGAGTCATGCCCCAAGTAATGAATGTTGATGATTGAATTGACTCATATAGAGAGGACAAATCCGAGTGGATTACCCCCAAGTAATGACGCTGGGGTCATGTCAAGTTAGGTGGGATCTTGAAAAGACCCAAAGTGGATTGATGTCAAATATGAAGATAGTGAGTCAATGTGAGAAATCTCAGTAGTACAGTGATAGTAGGCAGATGTAGTGAGAATCATTGGTGACTGACACAAGAAATATTCTCAAGTATAAAGATCGGCATGAGATCTAGGCATCAGCAGGTAGACTCAGTGAAAAACATTGGTGACTGATGTGAAGAGAAGAGAGACTCCAAAAGATAGGACAATTCCCTCTAGACCAAGAAGATGCCTCTGAGTGTGACTAGTTTCAATCCATGTGAAGTCGAGAAAAATCTCAAAAATAACTTAGAGCGAATGCATGAGCGAGCAAACTAAAGCAAGAAAGAAAACTAAAGCAGGAAAGTAGGAGAGAAAATTGCAAGAAAGCCAAGGGATGCCGCTATAGATAGAGCATTGCAGAACAAGAGGCACCTGTTTACTAGGTTTTCACCATCTTGGCAGAAATTCTATTTTTACTACCATGACACCTGTTTACCAGGTTTTCATCAATGGCACATTTTTCTCTTTTTTGTTTTTTTGTATTTTCTTTTATTGATTTTTTTTGGTATTATCAAGGCGCATGTTTACCAGGTTTTCACTGGGATAATAGATACATCAAAGCACCTGTTTTCCAGTTTTCACTAAGATGATCATTTTTTAGGACATTTTGCATTTTTTAGGATTTTCTCATAATAGAGTATGTACATGACCATTTAGAAGACATGTCAACTGTAGAACTTCTTCAGATGAAGAGCATTGATAGGCTCTTTGAGATGTTCCCCCTCTGTGGTAGAGAGCTGGTAAGCACCAGTACCAAATACTGTAGTGATAACATAGGAACCAAGCCAGTTTGGTTCAAATTTTCCTTTCTGGACCCGCTGCTGTTGATTCTTGGGGTTCTCTCTCAAGACGAGATCACCCTTTTAGAATTCCCTTAGTCTAACCTTTTTGTTGTATCTTTTATATTTTCTCTTCTGATATGCTCAGAGATGATCGAACACTACTTTTTGATGTTCATCCAGTAGTTCAAGCCCAGCCAAGATATTCTGATATCATCATCAGTAATGAGGCCCTTCAAAGAGACTCGCAAGGTAGGAATCTCAACCTCAATAGGAAGCACCGCATCTGCACCATAAACTAGAGAAAAGGGTGTGGCCCCTTTTGGTGTACGTATACTGGTGCAGTAAGCCCATAAATCCATATTAATATGGAGATTCCAGTCTCATCTAGATTTGTGTACTGTGCGATGTAAGATCTTGAGAATAGTCTTATTTGAAGCTTCTACCTATCTTGAATTGCCCCCCATTATCAGTGATTATTGATGAGGGTACACCATATCTGTAGATGATGTAGTTCAGTATAAACATGGCCACAGACTTGCCATCCGATACAATGAGGGGCACTGCCACAATCCATTTGGTAAAATAGTTTGTATCAGTAATGATGTATTTATGTCCCCTTGAAGAAGATAGATGTATCTCACCCACCAAGTTAAAGGCCCATTGCTGAAATGGCCTAAAGCTAATGAAAGGAATGAGCTCCTTGACAAGAGCGTGGATCAGATTTCCATGAAGCTAGCACTGTTTGCAAGATTTAGCAAATTGGGTAGCTTCTTTCTCCATATCCGGCCAATAGTAACCAGTTCTAATAAGTTTGTGAGCCAGTGTTAGGCCATTTGAGTGAGACCCACAGATGCCTTCATGCACCTCTACTAATGCATGCTTGGACTCATCAGGTTCTAAACACCTAAGGAGGGTACCATCTAGACCTCGCCTATATAAGTCGTTAGCTATGATGATAAACTGTGAAGCACTATGGATTAAGTGACGCTTCTCATTTTGAGTGTAAGTGTCTACAATGATCTAGTCATAAAGTTAGGAGTAAATATAGTGGTAGAAGGATGAGACATGTCCAATGACTAAATAGATCATCTAGCATTCAGGGGAATTATAAGCAGGGTAGCATAATGTCTCCACTAGAAATTCATGTTGGAAGTCATTTTCTAGCATTTGTAACATGGAAGCCAGAGTAGCCATGGCATTGGTTTCTTTATTATCTGCCCTTTGAATTTTTTGGAAAGTAATATGTACAAAGTATTTCTTGAGATCATCAACCATCTTTTTATAAGGCACCAGTTTTTCATCTTTTGTTTGGTAGATATCATTCACCTAATTGATAACCAACTGTGAATCTCCAAAGACCTTTAGCTCATCAACACGCCATTCAACAATAATATTTAATCCATTAATCAAAGCTTCATACTTAGTAGTGTTATTTGTGCAAGGAAAAAACATTTTGTAAGGCTTTGGTAATGAATACCATTGAGGTGTAATGAACAAGATTCTTGCACCTGACCCCTGCTGGGTGAATGATCCATCAAAGAACATGGTCCATGCCTGATGTGTGAGAAGCATGATGGACTCATCTAGGAACTCGATCCTTAATGGTTGATAGTCTGTAATAGGTGCCTTAGACAACTAATCTGCAATTGCTTTCCCTTTGATAGATTATTTTTCAACATACTCAATGTCAAATTCACTGAGTATCATGACCCACTTAGCTAATCTACCTGTGAGGGAAGTTTTGTTGAGTAAGTACTTTAATGGATCAATTTTTGCAATGAGCCTTGTAGTGTGAGAAAGCATGTAATGTCATAACTTCTGGGAAGTGAACACCACTACCAAGAAAGCTTTCTCAATGACAGAATAATTCATTTCATAGGAGACCAATGTTCTGCTGATGTAATAGATTGCTCTTTCTTTATTGTTTTGATCATCTTGGACCAATAGAGCACCCAGAGATGTTTCTGTAGCTGAGATGTATAAGATTAATGGCTTCCCATGAGTATGAGGAATTAATATGGCTGGATTAGCTAGGTTTTGTTTTATTTTTTGAAGACCTTGTTCACATTCTTTATTCCAACCATAGGTCACACCTTTATGTAGAGTCTTAGTAAATGGCTGTGACTTGTCAGCTAGCTATGAGATGAAGTGTCGGATAGACTAAAGCCAACCTTGAAGACCTCTCATTTGACTGATATTGTGAGGTGGAGACATTTCCATGATAGCTTGCACCTTTTCAGGATCCACCTTGATACCTTTTGCGGAGATGATATAACCAAGCAATTTTCCAAAAGTTACTCCAAATGCACATTTCTTAGGATTGAGACGTAGTCTGAAATTTTCCATATGATCTAGTATATGGCCTAGATCATTAAGATGTACCTTCTTGTCCATGCTTTTAGCAAGGGTGTTATCAACATAATCCTCCATTGTTTTGTGCATCATATCATGAAATATAGTAGTGACTTCTCACTGATACGTGGCTTCAGCATTCTTGAGACTGAAAGGCATAAAATTCCAGTAAAAAGTGCCCCATGCACAAGTGAAAGCAATATTTTCTTGGTCCTCTAGCGCAATTTTGATTTGGTTGTAGCCAAAGAAACTATCCATTAGGGAGTACATTTCGTACCCTGCTGTCATATCCACAATCATATCAATGTTGGGTAGTGGGAAATCATATTTTTGACATGCCTTATTAAGTCCCTAAAGTCTATGCATACTTTGATAGATTTGTCATGCTTTGACATTGGAACTATGTTTGAGATCCAATTGCTCTGATGAACCCAGCTTTTAAGAGTTTCTCTGAATCTACCTTGACAAGTAGAGCCACATGTGGATGCATTTTTCTAATTTTTTGCTTGATTGGTTTTACTCCAACAGCTATTGAAAGGTGATGCATAATAAGATCAGGATCTATTCCAGGCATGTCAGAGTATGTCCATGCAAATTTTATCTTTTTCTCTTTGAAGAAATGTGTGAATTCTTTGAGTTCTTCTGCAAACAATGATTTAGCCACATGAAAAATATGCGGATGTTCTTTTGTACCCAAATTTACTAGCTGAGTTGTCTCAATTAGCACCAATGATCATTCCTAGAAATGACTCAAAAGTGCATCAAGTATCTCATCCTTAGGTGCCTTGGAGAGGTTTTCACCTTCAGATATGTCTATTCTTTTTACTTTTTTTAGCTCTGACACTGCCACAATGTGGTTTTCACCGTCAGAGCGCCTATTCTTTTTTCTTTTGATTTTATGAATAAGATACTTGATATCACTTCCGGTCATGCTGACACTATCTTCGCTAGTGGAGGATGTTATAGGTTCAACAACTTGGAGATAACATGCTAGAGCATAGTCATTCTGGAATGTGAGGACTTTGTTGGATGAGGAAGGGGAATTCCAGTCTATTAGCTCAGGATGTTGGAGTGAGAGAGAGGTGACGGGTTCAAGTGCATTCATAGTATAATCATTGAAAGCGTGGACTAGTAAGCTGAGACCTAGAGAAATCTCATCCAAAGGTGTATTCAAATACCTTTGACTCCTAGCAAGCATAGTAGAAGACACGTTAATATTTATCAAATCAGACTCATTAGACCTTACACTAGACTCTTCACCTATGTTGAGAAGGTTTTCATATGTATGTGTAGTATCAACATTCCTATCAGAGGATCCTTCTGAAAGACTGTCAAACTCATATTCATGGGAATCTATGTCTGAACTCTAATTGGGATGTTTGCACCATGAAGGCTTGAGAGTTCTTGTGACACCAACCTATTCTTGCGCAAACTTCTCTTGAAACTGCGATGGTATGTATCGCTCACCTTGGAAACTAGGGTCTTGTGACAATTTTCATTGTTCGTATGTCAGAGTAGTGAATGGAATAGTGACATTGGAGTCATTACTAGCCTTGGCTATACTGGCATGTATTATGAAAACATTTGGCTCAACAAAGAATGCTACTAGATCTAGAGGAATAGGATAAGGAAAGGAATCCTTGTCAGAGCTATCCTCTGCGGTGTCAACTATAGCTGTGCCTTTAGGTTCTGGTGGAGGATCCAGTTTTGGCACAAATTTGTTAATCCCTAGATGGAACAGGATCTTCTTGAAGCCTAAAGTAGTTGTGTCTTTCATTCTTCGACCCATAGCTTTAATAGGTTCAACTAGCCCATTACGATTCATCCATATTGGGCCACTCCCTTTGTATCCAAAGTGTTTCATAATTTTAGGACCTTCACTATTGGGATCTAGTTCACAAGCTAGGGCAGTCTGTTCATATATGTCCTTTCCTTTTTAAAGCCTAGCTTTAATATCTCTTTCCTCATCTTCATCTTCTAATGGTTTTGAAGCCCGTATAGAGGCACCATCATAAACTATTTCAGGAGGATAGAAGATTTATTATTCTCATAAGGTCTCCTGTAAGAATGAGGAGACAGAGGTAGAGCCGCTAATGATAGCACAGGTTCTATTTGATACCCCCCCCCATGCCTATGTCTTTGATTTTCAAAGTCTATTCCATGTCTCTAAGCTTGGCATCATAGAATTCTATGTATTCTCTATTAGCAAGAATGAAACTGTCAGCTGACTATGTGAGTGTATTACAAGAAGAGCCCATATTAGCAAGAACTGTCACTTCTTCATTGTGAAAAGGAAACTTGATGCACTAATGATATGTAGAGGGAACCACTTGCATTTCATGGATCCACGGTCTTCCCAACAGGATGTTATAAGCAAGAGGAATGTCCAGCACTTGACAAATGACATCTCTTTCAACAGGTCCAGCTCGAATGGGTAGCACAACTAAACCTTTAGACTTTCTTTCTTCTTCATCATAGGCTTTAATAGTAATTTTCTTACGGGAATCTATGCAATCTTCATCGTAGCCTAGTTGAGCAAGAAAGTGAGCAGAGCAGATGTTGAGGCAAGCACCATTATCAATAAGGACATAGAGGATGATTTTTTTGCCAATCATGACCTCTATATGCAAAGGAGCATTATGTGGATGGCTGACCGAATGGTCATCTTCTTTTGAGAAAGATAGATAGCGCGGTGAAGTCAAGTGACCCACCATAGATTGAAACTAATCAATATTAATTTCTTTCGGGATGTTAGCCTCTGTGAGACCATTATCCAAAATCTATCTGTGAGCAAGCGAGATCTTGAACAGCTCAAAGATGGTTATTTGAGTATTGGTTCTTTGCAGCTGGTCGACAATGCTATAATTAGCACTAGGAGGTGTGGGGACCATATTTGTGGTCTTGTTGGTAGGGATAATAGTAGCTTTATTCATGGGTTTCTTTGGTGCGGATGTAGTAGCAGGAGGGTCAGGACCCTTAAGAGTGATCTTAGTGCAAGATCTGGTAATAATGTTTGCGCAATCCTGAGAGGATTTAGGTTCAGATGAGCGAGACCCAAGGCCTCTCAAGAAAAATGGGGTCTTAGGCTTAGGATTATCCCCACTCCTCTTGATATTAATCACATCACAATACTCAACTTTGATAGGTTCGATCATGTTGATGACATTGTCATTAGTGGTATGCACGTAGTTAACCTTGGCATTATTGTTCTTAGAGTTGGAAGACTCACCTTTCTCATGAGGAGGAAAGGGGTCTTTAAATTCCTAGTGAACTAAATTCTTATTATGATTATCCACAACAATATCACCATTATTAATCATATCTTGGACCTTATGGTGCAACTGAAGACAAGTAGAATTCTTATGACCCTTGTTCTAGTGATAGTCATAGTATGCGTTGTCATTCCACCAATTGGGTCACGGTTGCAGATCATATGGATGCTTGTCCAAAGGAGTGAGAACCTGGTTTTGCACCAAAGTCTTGTAAACTAAATCAAGTAGTTCTCCCATGGAAGTGAATTCACACTTGGGTCGAGGGGCCCAAGGTTTGTTGCTAGAGAACTTGGAAGGTGGCTGAGTGTTTGTTACAACCTTTTCAGCAATTTTGATTGTTTGTATGCTAGAAGTAAGATTGAAAACTAGTTTGGAAGGAGTTGGGGTCACATTATCAACCACTCCATCATTCACAACATCCCTATTCTTGTTTAAAAACTTCCCTTTATCTTTTTTGGAAGAGGAGGAACCTTGTTTGTTATCTTTGTACAAAGTCAATTCCCCTTTCTTAACCATAAACGCCTCTATCCTCACAGCTTGCTTAAACATGCTATCAAAATTGAGGGGACCTTGAAGCTATACCTGATACCCAAAATCAAGAGTGAGATTGTTTAAGAAGATATCGAGTTTCTCATATTCAAGTATTTTACGAGGATACTTGGTGCAAAGTATTGGAGATTTACTTCTGGCAGCTAGTTGATTGTATGTTTGTCATTGATGACAACATATAAAATAAAGTAGTGATTCTATATGTACCTATCAAAATGATGATATCAAGCCTTGTGTGGATATATTTAGGTTGCAAACATGTTTACTATGTTATTTTCATACACACAGACTCAGATGTGAAGTTTTAGTTGTGTTGAGTAATTTTGTTATGTGGTAGTTACAGTTTCTAGAGTTTGTCTGTACAGAGCCGATGTATTGCATTGGTTCTTGAGTTTCACCTATCTTTGAGATATGCATGTGTATATTCATGATTAGTTATGAGTTGATGATAGTTATCTAAAGGTTCCAAATGTGTTTCAAGAATATTGCAAAGTTAGAGTTAATTTGGTGAGGCCGACTTAGTGAAGCGTCATGTCTATTTAGTTTATATTTGCATGATTTTAATTATGCTTGCATGATGAGAAAATCTGACAAGGATGTTATGAAGAGTTGTCTAATAGGTCCCATGATCTCATACTTTGAGTAAGATACTTATAGCAAGTCATTTGTGATACGCTAAGAGTGAATGATATGAAAAGAGACAGAAAATGTACAGAGCAGAATATCAGTTGTGTTTCATTCATCAAGGGTCTATGTGAAGAAGCAATAGAAGATTACAATACATTGGAACTGATCAAGACAATAGGTCTACTCTATATTTCATCATTAGATATAGTGCATATCTTTTCTTTAGAAAGTTGTAAACTTCACCATTAAGCAGTGAGCTTTTGGATAGTGAGTCCACCACCCATAATAGGGTTATTTATAAAAGACTCCTTACAGGGTCTGACCCTTAACTAGGTCACTATACTTATTGCATTGTAAAGTATAACTCCTAACAAGGTTGAAATATATTTTAATATGGATTACTATAAACAAGTATAGTTCATTGTGGGTACTAATTCCCACCTAGGTTTTTACCATTTGGTTTCCCTGTAACCAAATTGTGTTGTTATCTGTTGTGTTATCTGAATGTGCATTTGCTTTATTATGTTCTGGAGTTAATAAAGTTAAATAATTAAATAAGCTGATAACTTATTCACCCCCCCCCCTCTCAGTTATCCTTTGGGACTATTCTAAAAAAATTTATCAGAGCCAAGTGCCTTGAAGAAGAAGCCTAACAGCTTAAGGTAGATCAGATGTCTTACTTCAGAAAAGAGAGCCCTAAGTTCGATGGAGAAAATTATCTAGATTGGAAAAACAAAATGATAACACATCTATAGTGTGTTGGTTTTGATATCTTTGAGATAGCCACAAAAGAAGTTGTTATTCTCTCTTTAAAAGATCTATCAAGAGATGATGCCACTAGTAAACAGAAGGATACATTCACAACTAATGCAAATTCCAAAGAAGCCCTTATAAGTGCATTATCTGACAGTGAATTTTCTGAGATCAAGAAATTAGACAAGGCATACACTATATGGAATTATTTAGAGGACATGTTTGAAGGAGATATTCAAGCTAAGAATGCACGTAGGAAGACATAGAAAAAGAAATACAACTGTCTTGAGATGTTACCTGAAGAGAACATTAGCGCCCACAATCAAAGGATAAATGAAGCAGTCTCTGGAATCAGAAACAATGGTGGAGAAATATCAGAAGAAGATATAATGGACAAGCTATTGACTACTTTAACATCAGACTATGAGAACAAGATCAGTATTCTAGAGGAAACCATGCAATTTTCACAAGATTTCAAGAGACAGACTTTGATTAGTAAAATCTCTGCATTTGAGATATCAAGATTGAAGACTGAACCAAAAGGTGAAACAACTTTCAAAGCTTCAGTTCATGGCAAGAAATCTCACATCTCTAGCAACAATGAAAAAGAATATGAAGAACTAGAAGAAATCATAGCCATGATTTCCAAAAGAGAAAAGAAAGGCAAAGGGAAATATGAAGGACAACTTCCATTCAAATGCTTTTCATTCAACAAGATTGGTAACTTTGCATCCAATTGTCCTACAAGAGTAAAGAAATTTAGATCTGACTATAAACCTAAATATAGGAAGGAATGCTATCATGCTGAAGAAGGTGTAACTGATGAAGATTCAGGAGAAGATGAAATTGGATTCCTTGCCCTTAAAGATATGGAAAAATTGATTGAGCATATTGACATTGAAGATGAAAAGGAAAAGCAGGAGTTAGCCCTAATTTCCAAAGCAGACATCAGAACTGATTGGATCATTGACAGCGGATGCTCTCACCACATGACAGGTGAAAAAGATAGGTTTGTTCATCTAGAAAAGTACAAAGGTGGTATGGTTATATTTGGAGATAGCACTCCTAAACCTATCATAGGAAGAGGATCCATCACCCTGGATGGAAAGAACAAGATAGATGATGTTTTACATGTTGATGGACTACATCACAATCTACTAAGTTTTGGATAGCTACTTGACAAAGGTTATAGTTTGGAATTCAAAGACAACAAATGCATCATTAGTAACAAATATGGAGACATGATTGCATCAGGATCAAAAACAAAAGGTAATGTTTTTCAGCTCAATTCAGATGTAATTTGTTTTGTTGCAAAATTGGATGACAATTGGTTATGGCACAAGAGACTTTGTCATATCAATTATGATAATATAGTAAAGATAAGCAATGTAAAAGCAATTAGAGATCTTCCAAGTATTGCAAGACTAGCTGACACAATATGCAGGGAATGTGTTATGGGAAAGCATGTAAGGAGTTCTTTCAGAAGCAAGCAAAACTTAGCTAAAAACAAGTTAGACTTAGTGCATAAAGATTTATGTGGTCCTACTCAAACCAATTCATATTACAGAGAAAGGTATTTCATTTTGTTTGTTTATGATTTTTCAAGAATGATGTGGGTTTCATTCTTAAAGGAGAAGTCTAAATCCTTTGAGAAGTTCAAAATATTCAAAGCCAAAGTGGAGAATGAATCTAGATTAAAAATAAAGTGTCTAAGATCAGATAGAGGAGGAGAATTCACCTCTGACCAGTTTTATGACTACTGTGAAGAACATGGAATCAAAAGATAGTTGAGTGCACCCAGAACCCCACAATAGAATGGGATAGCAGAGAGAAGGAATAGGATCATACTTGATATAGTGCACACTATGATGATTGAAGGAAAAGTTGTGCACACCTATTGGAGAGATGTTGTCAATACAACAGTCTATACTATCAACAGAACTCAACTAAGGCTAGGAATGGATAAAACACCTTATGAACTTTGGTTTGGTAATGTACCTACTGTGAAATACTTCAAAAATTTTGGTAGCAAGCGCTACATCAAGAGAGATGATGTTGTTGGTAAGTTTGATGCTAGAAGCAATGAAGGTATTTTCCTTGGTTACTCTACTAAAAGAAAAGTATACAGATGTTTCAAATTGAGATTAAAGAAGATGATTGAAAGCACTCATGTAAAGATTGATGAAAATTGCATGGTTCAAGAAAGATACTATGAATATGCACCCATGATTGAGGATGAGCCCAAACCCAGCAGTAAAGACACTATTATTGAAGAAATGTTTGATTGCATTGATGTATCATGTAATAAACCTGAATCAAGTAAAGAAGTATATGAAGTTACTGATGAGGATATCACACCAAAAGTTCCAAAATTCACATCCAGATACCATTCAAAGGATGACATCATTAGAGATCAGAGCAGCAAAGTGACTAGATCAAAAGCAAGAAGTTTGTTAGTAGATGAAGAGGTATGTTTACTTTCACAGATTGAACCTTTAAATGTTGAAGATGCTTGCAAGGACTCTGATTGGTAGAAAGCAATGGAAGAATAATTAGATCAAATAATCAAAAATGATACATGGGAATTGGTTCCAAGACCTAGTGACAAAAATGTGAATGGAACAAAGTGGGTATTCAGGAACAAGATGAATGAAGATGGTACAATGGTCAGAAACAAAGGAAGACTAGTGTGTAAAGGATATGCACAAAGGGAAGGGATAGATTATACTAACACATTTTCCCCTATGAGTAGACTAGAAGCCATCAAGTTATTCTTGGTGTATGCAACATTCAAGGATTTTAAAGTATACCAAATGGATGTCAAATCAGCTTTTCTGAATGGTGACTTAAAGGAAGAAGTATACATAGAACAACCTGAAGGATTCAATCTATCAGATAAGCCAGATATGGTATGCAAATTAAAGAAACCACTCTATGGACTTAAACAGGCCCCAAGAGCTTAGTATGAGAGACTAGATGGTTATCTTACCAGGATTGGATTTAAGAAAGGATCAACAGATTGTAACCTATTCATAAGAGAGACACCTGGTGGACTACTACTTGTTGCCATATTTGTTGATGACATTATCTTTGGAGGTAATGACAAGCTTAGTGCAGAATTTGCAAAAGAAATGCAGAATGAATTTGAAATGAGCATGATTGGTCCTATAACATACTTTTTGGGATTGAATGTAAAATAGATAGATAAAGGAAGATTCATAAATCAATCCAAATATGTGAAGGAAATATTGAAAACTTTCAAGATGGAAGACTGTAAACCAGTATGCACTCCCATGATAACAGGAAGCAAGCTTTCTAAAGAAGATGACTCTGAAGTAGTTGACAAGACATTGTACAAATATATGATTGGAAAACTTATATATCTTACTCAATCTAGACCAAACATATCTAATGTAGTTGGCATTATTGGAATATTTGCAGCTGAACCAAAATAGAATCACCTAATGGAATTGTATCTCTTAGTCGACAGCAAAAGCTGAATATGTTGCAACAACATTGAATTGTTCAACAATGGTTTGGATCAAATAGATGGTTAAATATATTTTGGTATACAGGTTGAATATCCTATTGTTATTCACTATGATAACACCAGTACTATCAACATGTCCAAGAACCCTGTGATGCACGCAAAGACAAAGCACATTGAGATCAAATACCATTTTCTTAGAGAAAAAGTTACAGATAATGAAGTAAAATTGGATTATGTGAGCACCAAGGAATGGTTGGCAGATATTTTCACAAAGCTTTTATCAAAATATACTTTTGAGTATCTCAAAGAGAAGTTGGGAGTAATTCCCTCTCCTGAGTCTGATTAGAGAAAGTAGCAAGAACATCAGTCCATAGTGACTGATGAATGGTTGACTAATCTACTTCTGGAGTAGTACCCGTGCTTAATTTCTTATGGCACCATTTTCCATTGATGTCAAAGGGGGAGTATATAGTATGGGGGAGCATATACTCTAGGGGAGTATAAAAATAGTCAGAAGAACTGAAGCAGTATAAAGGAATCTTTGATGAGGATATTGGGAAGATTGTAAAAAGAAAGAAGACACCAGGTGCTGAAAATGATTTTAATATCATATGTTGCCATCAATGTCAAAGGGGGAGATTGTTGGAGATTTACTTTTGGTAGCTAATTGATCATATTTTTGTCATTAATGACAACATATAATATATAATAGTGATTCTATATGTACTTATTAGAATGATGATATCAAGCCTTGCATGGATATATTCAGGTTGTAGACATGTTTACTATGTTATGTTCATACACACAGACTCAGATATGAAGTTTCAGTTGTGTTGAGTAATTCTGTTATGTGGCAGTTACAGTTTCTGGAGTTTGTCTGTACAGAGCCAACGTATTGCATTGGTTCTTGAGTTGTGCCTATCTTTAGGATATGCATGTGTATATTCATGATTAGTTATGAGTTGATGATAGTTATCTAAAGGTGCCAAATGCAGTTCAACAAGATTGCAAAGTTAGAGTTAATTTGGTGAGGCCAACTTAGTGAAGCGTCGCGTCTATTCAGTTTATATTTGCGTGGTTGTAATTATGCTTGCATGATGAGAAAAGATGACAAGGATGTTATGAAGATTTGTCTAACAGGTCCCATGATCTCATACTTTGAGGAAGATACTTATAGCAAGTCATTTTTGATACACTAAGTGTGAATGATATGAAAAGAGACAGAAAATGTACAGATTAGAATATTAGGTGTGTTTCATTCATCAAGGGTCTATGTGAAGAAGCAGTAGAAGATTAAAATACATTGGAACTGATCAAGATAGCAGGTCTACTCTATAGTTCATCATCAGATATAGTGCATATCTAATCTTCAGAAGGTTGTAGCCTTCACCATTAAGCAGTGAGCTTTTGAATAGTGAGTCTACCACCCCTAACAGGGTTATTTATAAAAGACTCCTAATAGTGTCCAGCCCTTAACTAGGTCACTATACTTATTGCAATGTAAAGTACAACTCCTAATAGGGTTGAAATATCTTTTAACAGGGATTACTATAAACAAGTATAGTTCATTGTGGGTACTATTCCCACCGAGGTTTTTACCATTTGGTTTCCTTGCAACCAAATTGGGTTGTTATCTATTGTGTTATCTTAATGTTCATTTTCTTTATTATATTCTTGAGTTAATAAAGTTAAAGAATTAAATAAGTTGATAACTGATTCACCCCCCCCCCCCCTCTCNTAAGTTGATAACTGATTCCCCCCCCCCCCCCCTCTCAGTTATCATATGGGACTATTCTAACAATCTGTCTCCATCTCTGGAGAAATGTCAGGAATGGCTCCCCTTGTCTTTTCTTGAGATTGCAAAGGTCCCTAATGTTGATGGGATTTTGTATGTTGTGATAATAATGCTGGATAAAGAGATTTTTGATCTCATCAAAAGTCTTAATGCCGGTGGGTAGTCGAGAAAACCACTCCATGGCAGGTCCACCCAAACTTTAGGTTAAGAGATGCATTAAATAGGTTTGATCATGAATGAACTCCATAGATAGGGCCCCAAATTCTCTTAGATGATCTTGAGGATCTGTGGTACCCATATATTTATCATACTTAGGGAGTTCCACACCCTTGGGAAAAGGTGGCATATGAAGACTCCTATCAAAAGGAAAAGGACAGATGCTCTCCATCGTGAATTATTGTGCAAGTTTGTCTTTATCCTTTACTTGTTGGCTAATTTGGTTTTGCATATCTTGAATCATCTTTTGCAATTTGGTAGTCTCAATCTCTTCTTCTTTAGCCACAAGTGTTTCCACTTGGAAATTTGGGGGTAGCTTAACTCCTTGGTTTGCCAAATCTAGAAAATATTTCTCTTTATCTTCTACAAGGAGAACTTCCATTATCTTGATGAGAGCCTTATTAGATTGTGTAGCATCTATGTCATTTTGAGTTATCAGATCATCATCATTACCAAGGATCTCATAAATGCTTGGGTTCTAATCTTGACTCTGATCATGTGGAGGAGGGCGATGGTGATGCTAATCACCTTGTTGACCCTAATAATTTTGAGATTGGTCATGGACCTCACTATATTGACCTTATGGGAAGTCAAAATGGCCTCCCATGTTGTTGATGTGGGATTGTGCTTTGTGCACAGGTTCAGCATGAGTTTGTGTATTGAACTGAGCGTTCATGGCCAATGTAACTTTTGGCGGGTCAAAGGGGTCGATGAGTTTGGAAGAATCAATAGGTTCACAAGTATTGATAGGACCAAAAGGATTGGTATGATCAAAAGGATCAATGAGGTAGAGAGGATCATCAATAGGGTCAACCCAAGTAGGTGGCCTTCCAAAATTTTTTTGATCTTGAAACAATGGTTCAGGTTGTCTTTGAAACAAGGGATTATAGAACGGCTAGAACACCAGTCTATGATTCAGATTGGGATCTATACTGAATAGTGAGGAGGAATGTGAGGATCCCTCTTGACTATTATATTGAATAATAGGTTTGGAATGACCTCTTCCTTGATCATGAGATCTACCTCTACCTATTTCAGAACCACGAATCGGAAATATGTTTCCGCTTCTAGTCGTAACACGCATAGACAAAGATGAAATGAGAGAGGACTTAGGATCCAACTCAGAACACTATCTCTATAAATAGAAAAAAGGAGATAAAGGCTAGAATAGCCAAGATGTGAAATGCACCTAACACAAATCATTGAGAGTATGGTTAGAATAGCCAAGTTGTGACTATCGCGTTGCAAGGTATAAAAGCATAGAAATGTAGGACAAAGAACAAAGAGACAAAACAAGTTTGAGAAAGAATCAGTTGGTTTGAAACTCAAGACAATTAGTTTAGACTGCAGATAATAGGGAAACAGGCAATCAGATCTTAAACAAAGATCAGATCAAGCAAAAAACTCATCAGTCAGTGGGAAATAGCTCATTGTTCTAGGACACCAAAGTATAGATTCATGCAAGAAAGTGCTAGTTCACGCAAGGAAATTTTTAACTGCGAGTGAGAAAATTAAAGCTTGCATGAGGAAATGCTCAGTTTCTAGAATCTCATGCGAGAAAACTCCAAGTTTCAAAAGATCAACTCAGTTTTTGAGACAAAAATCAGATTTTGAGACACAGTCAGGACTGTTCTCTAATAGAATTTCTAGATTTAGGACAATTTTATAACAGTTTAGATCAGCAATCTCAGTTTGAATGTGACAAGCAATCGTTAACAAGCACAAATTTTTGATCAAGCAATAATGACGCAAGAAGTAGTCACAAACAGTTCTACCAAGGACAAGGCAACTTGGCAGAATCATGGGAGTCTTTGTTTAATCATGACTGGACAATTTAAGACTCAAAACAAGCACTTAGTTATCCCTACAAAAAAATGGTGGAGAAGACAAAATTTGTGCCTCACTGACTTATAAGTATGTGTGCACCTCACATAGCAGTGTCACCCCTGAGAGGGCACCCATGTTTTTGGTGTTTCCAAGGACTCAGTAATATATGTTCAAAGGTTACCCTTAAAGAAGGGGCCAATTTCATATACCACTTCAAGCATCCAGGTGCATACCTATGTTGACAATCTAGGGGAGAGTTCTTCCCTCTCCTTGCGCACAAATTATGTCTTCTTTCAGAGGTGATCCATGTAGGAAACTAACTAAGAAATTTTTTAGTGGGCTTCCATTCACAATAACCTTCAATTCCCCAATACAGGGCTAGGTCCTCACAACCACACCAACACTTGAAAGTCATACACCCCCACAAGCAGGGTTGGGAGTGTCGCCGCTCAGTACAACAAACAAGGCTTTCTCAAGATGATAGTCAGAATCATGAGAAATAAGTTACCATGGCTTTGGAGTCTTTAGACTCAACAAAGAATACTTTATTATAGTGAGGTGGAATCACCGGTGATAGGTGTGTACTCACTTGGGTCATTCCTGGAGGTTCAACTTACGGCAGGCCCTCAAAAGGTGACACAAAACTTGGCTCAAATTTAAGGGTCATATTTTCTGATTCTCTCAAAGAGAGAAGAGAATAATTCTCTACCTCTTCACCTTACCCAAAAATGCAAGACATATTCATCACCGAGATAAATCTCCTCCAACCAATTCACAAACTTTTGGGTTTCTAATTCTCTCAAAGAGAGAAGATCATAATCCCCTAACAAGTGAACATGCTAAAGGTTTGTTAACTTTCCTTGCTTCCCTAGGTCTCCATCATGTTAGCAACGTCTGGGTCTCAAATTCATCCATGGGCATCACTTCCATGTAATGAAGAGCCTATTCCCCTATTTTTCTATCAAGATTCCCAAGAAATTTTAACAAGGCCCTAGTTATACTATGTGATGAAAGCAATAAACAAGAAAAACATTTTAAAATGATCTTTGACAACCGTCCTACACGAAAACTATTAGCAAGTTTATGTCTTCATCAAGCGACCTGCAGCCCACTGTTATGCTATCAGAGAAATCAGAGAGATAAAAATAGCAGCATGTGAAAATAATCAGAAAAATAATAATAGTAATTACAGAAACTGTGAAATTACAAAGACTGGCACCAAGTCTCATGCAAGGAAGTACAAGACTTCATGCAAGAAAGTGTTTTGTCATGTGGTACACTCAGAATTCTCACGTAAGAATCTGTACATAAAGAAGTACAGATGTACGGCAGAGTATAGAATTTTGTCAGAAAATTTTTTGAGAGTGAGGTCAGAAATAAATTTTCTTCCCTACGGTGGGCGCCAAAATGTATGTGTCTAAATTTTGACCTCTAAATCAGCCACAACACAACACTTTTATTGCTCAATTATTGAATCACGAAGATGAACATGAATTGCCCATTCCACAATATCGATTGAATCGACCTGTTGTCTCCTATTTAGTTGGGGTGTTTAATTACTCTCAGAGTGAGAGCCAACAACCATAGACCATTGCTAAAATGGAGAATTTGAAAGCTTTGAAAATATAAATAAAATTATTCTATATGAGAGATGCAATTGTAATCTAGAAATGGAGATGCAAATTTTAAGCTAAGTAACTTGAAAAAGATAACATAATTAAACTACTTTATAAGTAAACAAACTAAATTGAGATGCAAAATTCCATTGAGCTAAATGAAATTACACTAAAATATGCCATGAAAGCTTGGAAATATGAGAGAATTGAGACAATAATTTTCTATAGTTTTGATACTCTAAAAATTGATCTCCTCAAATGAAGGAAAGAAGGTCCATAATATAGAAAATTTTGAAGAGAGGATGAAGAGTTTCTTGGGAAGAAATGACTGACTCTTCATCTCCATGGAGGAAGGTGAGATAAATATGAAGGAATTATTCAATTAAGTAAATGAATTATTGCCACATGGGTGGATTTTTTTATTGTTTGAATTATTAAATTCAAGTGAGGATAATCCATTCAAATAACCAAATAATATTTAATTCCCTTGATGTGTATTAGCTAAAGGGGGTGGAATTAATTTAATTTAAAAGAACTTAGGACTTTAGAATTAAATTAATTAATCATAAGGATTTTTAGCTAATAAATCTTGAAAATTTAGGAATTAAATATGGTGTGAGATTTATGCAAATTTAGGTTTTCTACATTTGAGACTAAGTCAATTAAAGACAATTAGGAAGGAGAATTTTCCTAGTACAATAGGACTTCGATGATGAAAAAATACACCAAAATTGATTAGAATTGTAAGGTGCCAATTTTGGGGTATTACAAGAAGCAGTATGGAATTGTCTAGAAACTTGATGCTAAACGGTTGATGATCTATGAGAGGTGCCTCCGCTAATTGATCTGCAATTGCCTACCCTTTGATGGCCTTTCTTTTTACATAATCGATATCAAACTCACTAAGTATCATGACCCACTTTTCTAGTGTACCTGTGAGGGTAGCCTTACTGAGAAAATATTTCAATGGATCAATCTTAGAAATGAGGCATGAAGTATGAGAAAGCATGTAGTGTCACAATTTTTGTGAAGAAAATACCACCACTAGGCAAGCATTTTCTATGACATAATAGTTTTCTTCGTATGAGACCAGTGTCCTACTAATGTAGTAGATAGCTCTTTCTTTATTATTTTGATCTTATTGAGCTAATAGAACACCCAGTGACATATCTTTAGTAGAGATGTAAAGGATGAGCAACTTCCTAGGAATTGCATAGAAGTGAGAGTAGCTATTGTATCAGCTACTAGATCATAGATCATCTGTAGGATTATATGTGATGGTAGTGGGATGAGTGACTTCCTAGGAATAAGAGGCATCAATATTGGTAGATTTGCAAGATACTTCTTGATCTGTGTTAGCCCTTTGTCACAGTCTTTGTTCCATTTGTAGGTCACACCCTTGTATAAAGTGTTTGTGAAGGGTTGTGACTTGTCAGCCATTTGTGAGATGAAGCACTGGATAGACTATAATCAGCCTTGGAGTCCTCTCATATGAATAATGTTGTGTGGCAGTGGCATTTCCATGATGGCTTGGACCTTCTCAAGATCTACTTCTACGCCTTTTGCATAGATGATGTACCCAATTAGTTTTCTAGATGTCACCTCGAATGCACATTTCTTTGGATTAAGCCATAAAATGAACTGTTCCATGTCATCCAGTATAGGACCTAGATCGGCAAGGTGTTTCTTTTGTTGCATGCTCTTAGGTAGAGTGTCATCAGCATATTCTTCTATTATCTTATGCATCATGTTGTGGAAGATAGTCATGACAGCCCTCTGATATGTATCTCCAACATTCTTGAGCCCGAAAGGCATGACGTTCCAATAGAAAGTGCCCCATGCACATGTGAAAGTAGTTTTCTCTTGATCTTCTGGTGTGATTTTTATCTGGTTGTAGCCAGAGAAACCATCCATCAGTGAGTAGATTTATGACCTACTGTCATGTCTACAGTCATGTCAATGTTGGGAAACAAAAATTCATCTTTAGGACATACCTTGTTCAAGTCTCAGAAATCAATGCAGAATCGGATGGATTTGTCATGTTTAGATACTGGAACCATGTTGGAAATCCACACTGCGTAGTCAATTACTCTGATAAATATAATTTTAAGAAGTTTTTCTAGTTTAGCTTTGACTAGTAATGCCACATGTGGATGCATCTTCCAAAGCTTTTGTTTGACAGGATTGATGCCTGGTGTGATGGACAAGTGATGCATGATAAGATTAGGATCCAATCCTGGCATGTCTGAATATGTCCATGCAAAGTTGATCTTCTTGATCTGGAAGAAGGCAATGAATTCCTCTTTTTCTTCCTCATATAATGACTGTGCCAAATAAATGATTTGAGGTTCTACTTTTGTACCCAAGTTTACAGGTTGAGTCGGTTCAATCAGTACCAATGACCATTCCTAAAAGTGACTTGGAAGCGTATCAAGTATCCCATCCTTGGGCTCCTCAAAGAGGTTTTCACCCTCAAATACGTCCTTTATTTTAACTTTTTTAGGCTCTAATACTGCCATAATGTGGTTTTCACCATTAGAGTGCCTATTCTTTATTCTTTTAATTTTGTGACTGCGATACTTGATATTGGCTTCAGTCATGTTGATACTATCTTTGCTAGTGGAGGATGTTACTGGTTTGACAATGTTAAGGTAGCAGGAAAGAGTATAGTCATTTTGGAATGTAAGGAATTCATTGGATGGACAGGAAGAGTTCCATTCTATGAGCTCAGGATAGCGGAGTGGAAGAGAGGTGACATGTTCTAGTGCATTCATGGTGTAGTCATCAAAAGTGTGGAGTAGAAAGTCAAGACCTAAAGCGATCTCATCCAGAGGTGCAGTCAAATTCCTTTGACCCCTTGCAACCATAGTAGAAGACAACTTAACATTGATGGAATCAAACTCATTTGTCCTAACACTAGACCCTTCACCTATTTTGAGAGGGTTTTTGTATGCATGTTCAATATCAACATACTTGTTAGAGGTCGCATTGGATAGGGAATCTAATTCATACTCATGCAAGTCAGTACTACCTAAGATAGGTACCTCATCACCACTTGTAGCACCATCTAATTTTTTTTCATCTCATGTAGCACTGATGGTGTGTTGGATTTGTTCTTGTTCAAACCACTCTTGGAAATGTGGTGGCATGTATAGTTCACCCTGATGACCAGGATTGGCATTTTTCATCTCTCTCAATCGCTCATATGTTAGTGGAGTGATTGAATTAGTTTCATCAGAGTCACTGTCAGTCTCAACCGTACTGACACTTGTTATAAAATCATCTAGCTCAACAAAGAGCACGGAAAGATCTGGAGTGATAGGAAAAGGAAATAAATCCTCATCAGAGCTATACTCTGAGTTTCCAGTTGTAGATGTGCCTTCAGGTTCTGATTGGTGATCTAGTTCTGGCACAAATTTATGAATCCCTAAGTGAAATGGGATCTTCTTGAAGCCTAGACCTACAATGTCACATATTTGTCTACCAGTAGCTTCAAGTAGTTCAAGAAATCCTTTATTGTTAACTCACGTAGGGCCATTCCCTTTATAGCCAAAGTGCTTCATAAGATGGAGACCCTTGCCATATTGTTCATATTCTATTTTGTGAGGTAGAGTGATTTTCTTAGGTGTGTACTCCCCTCTATAAATCGAGGCTACAATAGCCCTATTTTTGTCTTCATCCTCTAGTGGTGTCATGACCTGTAAAAAGGTGCCATCATATAGTGTTTGAGGAGGAGTAGTAGAAGGTTTTTTGTCCTCAGAAGGCCTCCCATAAGAACATGGAGACAGAGATAGAGATGTTATTGATAATATGGATTCAATCTGATACCCCCCCATGCTAGTGTCCTTGAGTTTCAGATTTTTTCCCATTTCCTTTAGCTTGGCATCGAAGAACTCAGTAGACTCTCTATTGGTGGGAAAAAATCTTTTGGCAAATTTGGTAAGCATGTTGCAATCATAGCTCACATTGGTAGGTACGGTCATTTCAATCCCTGGAATGGGAATTTTATGCATTGATGATAGGTTGTAGGAACCACCTGCATTTCATAGATCCATGTTCTTCCCAATAGTATGTTGTATGCTAGGGGAATGTCAATCACCTGAAAGATAACATCCCTTTCGATAGGTCCAACTTGAATTGGTAACACAAATATCCCTTTGGATTTTTGCTCTTCTTCATCATATGCCTTAATGGTGATTTTTTTATGGGAATCTATGCAGTCTTCACCATAGCCTAACTAAGCAAGCAAGCTAGCAGAGGATATGTTAAGTCCAATGTTTTATCTATAAGGACATGGCAGACACGCTTTGTGCCAATCATGACCTTAATATGTAGGGGGTTATTGTGCAGATGACTTAAGGAATGATTATCTTCCTCGGAGAAAGACAAGTAATGAGATCAGGTCAAGTGACCTACCATGGATTGAAACCAATCTAAATATAAAATCTTTCAGAACATTTGCCTCAGTGAGGGATTTTTCAAGAATCTCCCTATGAGTAAGTGAGAATTTTAGTAGCTCAAAGTTAGTAATTTGAGTTTTGGTTCTTTGCAATTGGTCTAGTATGTTGTAATTATCAAAATTAGGCAAGGGGACCAATTTCAAATTCTTGTTGGCAGTGCCAACAAAAAATTTATCTACAGGTTGTTTTTTGTGCAAACGTAGAAGGCTCAGGGCCTTTGAAAATGATCTTCGCACGAGACTGAGTAATGGAGTTTGCACAAACTTGAGATTGTTCTTGTTCAGAGGAATGGGAAATAGGCCCTCACTGGATGAAGGGAGTTTTTGGATTGGGAGCATCTTCTCTTCCCTTAATGGTAATAATGTTACAGTATTTGACATCAATAGGTTCAACCATATTATTGATATTATCATTAGTAGTGTACGTATAGTTTGTAGGATTTGACAAATGCAAATCCACAGAACCCAAATACACCTGCATGCAAATAACCTATTATAGAGAAGAAGCACAAGAATGAAAAAGTAGAACTCAGAGATTCTCGAAAGAAGAGTCAAAATATTGTTCCCTAATTTATGAAAGAAACATTACAAAGTTTAGCCTATAAAGGTGAACAAACCCTAAATAGAAAAACTAGGTTGCGCAATATAATTAATATAAAATATTAATTATATACACCTAAGAGATAGCTTAAGTGAAAAAAGAGTAATGAAACTACCTAATTACTCTAACATCCCCCTTAAGCAAAGCTCAGGAGGTAAGCTAACCTAGCACAGCTATGAAAGCAAGAAATGAGTCCCGGCAACAAGGCCTGATCAGGTACCCAATACAAGGAAATCTCTGTAAACCAGAGCCAAAGGAGAAAACCCAGTGGGAAAAACTCCTCTCCAAAAAGAGATATAAAAGCAAGAAAAAGACAAAGGATGACTTCAAGAGACTCTCTAAAATCAATGAGTATAATGCGTGCTGTCAACCCCCCCATGAGAGAGGGTCGAGGCTCCAAAGCCCCCCCAGAATCAATGAACAAACCACTGTGACTCCAATGCAAAGGAGTGAAAGATAGTGAGTAGTGAAGAGGTAATCTCAAAAGATGAGGTGTCACTGGAAGGCCAAGATGATGCTCAAAGGAGTAGACATAAGGATCCTAAAATGGAATCCCCAATGCAAGTGGTATGACAGGTGCGCTGACACTATCATGAGAGAGGAGATGAGTGTCCTCTATAGAATCCTCAACAACTGCACCTGGTGGCTTGATGAATGGAGTTGGAGGGTCTGGAAGTGTTGAGGAAGAGTCCTGCTGAAGAGAAGAAACCTCAACAAGATGTAGTGTGGCAGTCACAGCAGTGCTCTCAGGAACAACATAGAGGTTCAAGTGACCTGACTACACCACATGATGCGCTCGTAGAAGAGGAGAGTTGAGCTCTGATAATGGAGCTGGTGGACCAAAATGTGTGAAGGTGTAGAGACAAGTGGAATTATCAACTATCCCTATAGCAACAATGTCTCTTGTCGCACTATCCCGGATGAGGGCTAAATATTTTGTGAACTCAACTGTCTTCCTTGACCCACTGAGAGTAATCTGATGAATCAAGAGAAGGTTTGCAGATAGAGATGGAACATACAATACATCATTGAATGTGCCATCTTGAATGCTTATAGAACCTTTCCCATAGACTATCATAATAGTTTTTTTCCCCATGAGAATGTGAGGAATAGGAGAAGCCGCAAGAGAAGAGAAGATCTCTGGAGAAGACGCCATATGGTGAGAAGCACCAAAATCCAGTATCCAAGGGACTTGTGAAGGGGATGTAGTAGAAGCCCAGAATGCATGACCCTTTCCAAGATCCTGTCTAGCTGAAGAAGATGTGGCAAAAGACTGAAAATCAGATCCCTATGAGCCAGAAGAGGATGGAGAGGAAACAGTGCTCTTCTGAAGGAGAGCTTGCAAAGCCGCAATCTATTTCTCATAGCCATCAAACTTCTTCTGATAGAAAAGTGACTCATCATGAGTTCCCTTCTAACAATAGGAACATGAGGGTTTGTCAGTCTTTGATTTCTCCTTCTAAGGAGTAGATGGTGGTGCATGTTTTTGCTCCAGCTTCCGTGAAGATGAGTGGGCAACCAAAGCATGGCTCATAGAGCCAGAAGAACTATCCAGCTGTTGAATCTTTGATTGCTCTCAAGTCAAACAATCACAGAAGGTCTCAAAGGAAGGCATAGTGTGTCGAGGTCCCAAAGCATCCATAGTAGAATAGAAGGTGGAGGAGAAGATTGAAAACTATCTGCAAAGCTTTGAGAGTATCAAAAAAATACACTCATTATCGGACTTGGTCTTCCCACATCCCTATAAAACTGAATGGAGAGAATTGAACTTCATAAAAAATTCCTCAATGGTGGAAAAACTATCAAGAGACAAGGATGTCAACTCTGCATCAAGATGAAGTGCCCTGAACTCATTAACTGTACCAAACAAATCTGCAAACTTGTTCCATATAGCCCGAGGAGTGTTCAAATTCTCTAGGTGAAACAGGAGACTGTCAGAAACATTCAGTGCCAGTAAGCCCATGGCTTCATCCATTTTATTTTTGTGTTGAAGAGCCTCAAAAGGACGTTGCAGAAAAGGTTGGTTCTCATCTAGACATGACCATAGGCCACGTGACATGAGTAGCCTAGTCATGTGTGCCTTCCAGGTGTGGTAATTGTGCAGTGTCAGTCGGGCCACAAAGGAGTCCGACATTAAGAGAAGAAAAAAATGGAAGTAGAAGGGTCATTTTCTAAAATTAAATGATAGAAAGTAAAATCACCCCCCCACACAAAGTATGATTCTATCCCCCGTACAGTAAAGAAACAATTACTGAAAGCATGAAAAATGAGAAGAAAACCTGGATGCCAAATGCAGAGATGGAGGAAATAGAATCCTCTACTTCAATGGAAAAAAGGAGAGCTCAAATGGCCAAATCAAAAAACAAGACTATCATCATCACGTCCATCTTGAAAATACCTTTCTGATGATATTTTGTTTTTTGAAAATGAACACCATATGCCCAAGATATGGCCAAAAAACCAAGTAGTCCTCCAAAATAATACTCTCTAGAAAAAACCAGACACTGGATAAAATTTGACAGTCAAATGCTCGTCGCCCGTCTACGGAAAAAAATTTGACAGTCATATGGCCGTCAGATGACCGTCAGCCGGAAAAAATTTCTGGTTGCCGAAAAAAAGGCACAGTTCCCAAAAAAATTGAAATATGTGCCTGAAAAAAAAATCTAGCAGGGTGACATCACCACTGCAATGTTGGCTATGGTAGCCGGCGGCAGGTGGTGGGCCGCTGCAGAGGCGGTGACTGGGCAGCACGGTGGCTGGTGGGGGCATAGTGGCCAGAGGTCGGTGTGCCAGCTGGGGCCAAGTGCGGGCTGGGCTAGGGTGGCGTCGGGGTGGCGCGGTGGTGGCCACTCTGGCAGTGCCTGTGTAGCCCTGAAAAACCTTAATAAAAGTGGTTTTTTTAAATTTCTGCCTCATTTTTGGAGCCATACAAGCTAGGAGGTTGAAATTTTTTGTCTAGGATCACTGTGACCAAAACTAGCAAAGTTTATATGTATTTTGACTCTCCCGGGCCTTCTGAACGCAATGGTGGAGTCCATTTTGGCTCAAACTACTCCAGAAAATAGTGCCTCCTCCAAAGTGAAGAAGAAACCCTAGAGAAGCTATTGCTTTCATCTGTGACTCACGGCTTCAAAAAACCCTCAGACCAGGTAGTAGCAGGGAAGCTCTGATACCATGTAGGATTTGACAAATGCAAATCCACAGAACCTGAATACACCTACATGCAAATAACCTATTATAGAGAAGAAGCACAAGAATGAAAAATTAGAACTCAGAGATGCTCAAAAGAAGAGTCAAAATATTGTTCCCTAAGTTATGAAAGAAACATTACAAAGTTCAACCTATAAAGGTGAACAAACCCTAAATAGAAAAACTAGGTTGCGCAATATAATTAATATAAAATATTGATTATATGCACCTAAAAGACAGCTTAAGTGAAAAAAGAGTAATGAAACTACCTAATTACTCTAACATAGTTGACCTTGGCATGAGCATTTTTAGCTTTAGAGGATTCACCTTTCTCATAAGGAGGAAAGGGTCTTTGAATTCCTGGTGATCCAAGTTCTTGTTATGACTCCCCACAACAACATCACCACTGTCAATAAGGTCCTTGATTTTATGCGGCAGTTGAATGCAGCTAGTTGTTTTGTGACCCTTGTTTTGGTCGTAATCATAGCACGCCGATTCATTCCACCAAGAAGGTCATGGTTGTGGATTGTAAGGATGCAAATTATCTAGAGGAGTGAGTATTTGGTTTTGCAAGAGAGCCTTGTAAACCATGTTGAGGGGTTCTCCTAAAGGAGTGTACTCACGCTTGGCTCGAGGAGCCCAAGGTTTAGATCTAGAATAGTTTGAAGGCGGTTTAGTTTTTGTCATAGCTTGTTCAGTGGCTTTAGCTTCCTGCATAGTGGTAGTAAGATTTATCATAACCTTTGGAGGCTTGGGAGCTACGTTGCCAACAACTCTGTCATTCACAACATCCCAGTTCTTGTTGAAAAAATTAGGTTTGTCTTTGCTTGAGGAGGAGGACCCCTATTTGTTATCCTTGTGTAGGGTCAGTTCTCCTTTATTGACCATGAATGTTTCAATTCTCATAGCTTATTTGGTCATGTCATCAAAGGTTAAAGGATCTTGTAGTTGTACTTGGTACCCAAAATTGGGAAGAAGACTATCTAAAAAGATGTAAAGCTTTTCAGACTCAAGTATTTTATAAGAATATTTTGTATAAAGTTGTCTCCACCTCTGGAGAAATTTCAAGAAAGGTTCCCCATGGTATTGTTTTAAGCTGCAAAGATCACGGATGTTAACCAGATGTTGGATGTTATGCAAGTAGTGTTACAGAAATAGGTTGGAAATATCATCAAAAGACTTGATGCCAATAGGTAACCTAGAGAACCACTCCATGGAAAACCCTCCCAAACAACGTGGGAAGAGACACATGAGGCAAGTTTTTTTATGTATAAATCCATAGATAGAGCACCAAACTCTCTAAGATGATCTTGAGGATCAGAGGTACCCAATTATTTGTCATACTTAGGAAGTTCAACTCCTTTAGGAAAAGGTGGCATGCAAATACTTTTGTTGAATGGGAATGGACAAATGCTATCCAGCGTGAACTGTGTGGTTGGTTTGTCCTTATCCTTCATGATTTGAAGGAGTTGTTCTTGAATGCTTTGAACTTGTTTTTGTAATTGGGAGTTTTCAATTTCTTCCTCCTTTGTGAAAAGAGTCTCTATGTTGTAGTTTGAGGGTAGCTTGGCCCCTTGTTTAGCTATCTTGAGGAGATATCTATCCTTCTCCTCCTTCATTAGGATATCCATCATTTTATGGAATTTTTTTATTATTGTAAGCATCCACTATATCATCCTGAGTTATTTCCTCCTCCTCATCACTAGGGTTGTTTTGATAATGAGATTTACCCTTGGTGTTTTTAGATTGATCATTATCCTTTTTGTCTTCACCCTCTTGATTTTGGTCTTCCATCTTCCTGGTATGCAAGTGTGCAGTGCGTAAAGATTCACTACAAGGAGGTGGAGTATGCTGAGGTGTTTTACCTATTGGAACCCTTGTTGTATCGATAGAGTCAGATTTTTTATGTTCTTGAAATAATGAATTTTAGACCTGACTAAAGTTCATAGGGAATGAACGTCTAATGTAAGGTTGAATGATAGGAGAGATAGATCAAGATGGTCCCTCTCTAGGCGTTGTTGGTGAAGAGGAATGTCAGGATCCCCCACTGCACTTGGACTACATGAAAAGTTTGGAACGACCTCTTCCTCAATTTGAGGTCTACCTCTAACTCGCCTAGTGATAGGAAAGGGGAATGCATTGCTACTTTGAGTCACAACAGTCATAGACAAATATTATGTAAGGAGAGTGAACTAGGACTATGATTGAAACTATGTCTCAAGATAAGTGTACAAGAGTGAAAATAGGTGAAGTATACCTGGCATGAGTCGTCAGAGATAAGGCTAGAATAACTGAGAGATGACTATCACATCACAAGGTATGACAACACAAAAGAGTGAGTATATAGATAGAGACAAGACAAGTTCAAGAGAGAATCCTATAGTTCTCAACCCGAGACATTTAGTTGCAGACTATGTATAGACAGGAAAACATGCAGACAGACCCCAAACAGAGAGTAGACTAAGCAAAGTGGTGAAGGAAAGACAATAGATAGCTCCCTAATAAGGAAAAGTTTTGATAGTTTCACGTGAAGAAGTACTTTCCCATGAAAAGATTTGGACTGGCTCGCATGAGACTTTGCAACCTGGCTTGAAGAAATGCACTTTTGCATGAAGATTGTCAAACTGGTATGACAGACTAGTAAACCAAATGACATCAGACTAGATAAAAATCATGTGAAGGTTGAGAGACCCTTGCGCGAAGATATACACTGAGTGGTGCAAAGATTGTAAAAGTTCGCATAAAGTTTTGTAGAATTTGACAATTTAGACCATTTTTTGAGATGAAACTTGATTACAAGACACAGATTGGACAATTCTCTGATAGAGTACTTAGTTTTCATACTAGTTTGGACAATTTTAGATTGACAAGTTTTTGTTTGGACATTTAGAAACCAGTTGTTGACAAGCATGAAGTTTGGACTTTCAAACAGTTGTGATATAGGTAGTAGTCGAAAACAATTCAGTCGAGGACAAGGAAACTTGGAAGAATAGGGGAGTCTTGACAAGTTTGGAAATTTTGGACATTTGGAGACTTGAAAAAGACACTCATTTATCCATAAAAGAAAATAGTGGAGAAGACAAAACCTTTGCCTCACAACTTATGTGCATGCATGCACCTCACACAGCCATGTCACCCCCTAGAGGGTGCCTGTATTTTTGGTGTTTCCAAGGACTCAA
This sequence comes from Thuja plicata, assembly GCA_018584345.1. Taxonomy (NCBI): domain Eukaryota; kingdom Viridiplantae; phylum Streptophyta; class Pinopsida; order Cupressales; family Cupressaceae; genus Thuja; species Thuja plicata. The sequence continues at coordinate 1,225,799 of MU224061.1, read as the reverse complement.
TAATATATGTTTAAAGGACACCCTTGAAGTTGGGGCTAGTTTCATATACCACCTTCAAATGTCCAGGTGCATGCCTATGGTGTGAATCTATGGGAGAGAATCTGCCCCCTCCCTACGCAAAGATTATGCCCCCTTTTAGAGGTGCACCGGGTAGGCAACTAGCCACAAAAGTTTTTAATAGGATTTTGTTCACATTAACCTCTAGTGGCCCTGTAAGTGAGGTTGAGACATATATCCATGCTGACACCTGCAAGTATACACCCTTGAGAAGAAGGGCTAGGAGCGGTGCCACTGAATACAATAGACAGGGCTTCCTAAAGATGTTCGACATTAGGGATCAAGAGGAAGAAATTAACATGGCTTTGGAATATTTCACTCTATAAAAAACTTTATTATAGTGGGGTGGAATCACTAGCGAAAGGTGTGTACCCAATTGGGCTGTTCCTGGAGGTTCAACTTCTGGCAGGCCTACTAAAGGTGACTCGGACTCGGTTTGGTTTCAAGGGTCTAAGTTTCTGATTTTCCCAAAAGGGAAAGAGCATACTCCTCTACCTCTACACCTCACCCAAACACACCAGACATGTTCATCACAAATCTAACTCCTCTTTCAACAAACCCAAGAGCTTCTTGGTTTCTGATTCTCTCAAAGAGAGAAGAGCATACTCCCCTCACTAATGGATATGCCAATCGATTTGTTACCTTTCCTTGCTCCCCCAGTTATCAATCTTTTAGCAGTGTCTAGGTCTCAGATTCATTCATGGGCATCACTTCCATGTAATGAATATCCTAATACCCTATTCTTCTATCAATACCCTTAAGATATTTTAACAAGGCCCTAATAAGACTATGTAAATAAAGCATTGAAAATAGACACAATGTTCATGTGGGTTTGAAATTCTTTGAAAAATGTTCTTCGATAGGCGTCTTGCAATCAAGTGGTCAGTAAGTTTGCATAGCTGTATTTTTAAGGATTCTTTAACATCTCACCCTAAAGACTACTATTAAGCTATATTTAGAAATAAAACTAGAAAACCACAACAAACATAAAATACCAGTAGTCAGAAAATAGAGATATAAAACTGCAAATTAACAGCCTCTAGGGGAAAAGCTCGTGCGAAGAACTAGAACAAGCCACATGAAGAACTGTCATGAACCAAGAGAAGAATTTCATGGACAAGAAAAAATTCATGCAGATACATGCAAAACTTCATGCAAGGAAACAAATCTTTGTGCAATTATTCGTTAAAGAGATGTACGGATAGAGGACTAGAATTGAAAATAAAAGTGAAAGATGAGGCAATAAATCAAATTTTCTTCCCCACGGTGGGTTCCCTAAATGTATATTATAAATTTTGAACTCTTTATCTATCCATACACTTCAACATGGTCCTTATTCATTAGTCACATACAGGAATTAATATTAAGTTATTCATCCTGCATGCTTGGATGAGTGCCTCCTATTTAGATGGGGTTTTGAGCAACTCTCAAAATCTGAGAGTCCAACAACTGAGACCAATCTGAGAATGGAGGGTTTAATCTAGAATGTAAATGCAATATTTAATCTAGAAATGAATATGCGAGATTAATCTAGAAATGGAAGATGAGATTAAGCTAAGAATACTTGAAAGAAACTAAGCTATAGTGAAATGCATTATTAATCTATTGAATGATGTTAATATATTGCAATAATAATAAGAATAATGAAAGCTTGAATACACACAAATTTGAGCTAACATTCCAAAAGTGATTTGATACTCTAAAAATATGCATTCTCTCCCCCTTGAATGAGAGACAAGAGGGTTCTTTTATAGAATCCCAGAATCAATCGATGATCGAGATTGAACGGGATGAACGGTGGAGATTGAATGAGAGTCTAGTTCAGAATGGTAAGTTTCCTTGAGAGAGATAGTCAACTGTTGGCTTTTGGAGTGAATGAAACAGTTAACTAGTTTGTTGCACTTTCGAATTACAGTTAACTCAGAGTTTCCATTTCTGAACTGAAGTGAGAATTTTGGAGGGATTATTTGATTAAATAAATGAAATATGACCTCATAAATGCACTTTCTCAATTATTTGAATAATTAAATTCAATTATTGAAATGAGGATATTTATTTAATAATCAAATTTTATTTAATTCATTTTTATGTATTTTAGCTAAAAGGGTGAATTTAATTTAATTAAAGTGCTAGGACATTGTAATTAAATTAATTCGATCATAGGGTTTATTTAGCCAATTGTAATTGATATTTAGGAAATAAATATAGTGCGTGATTAATGCAGATTTAGGATTTTCTATATTTGACACTTAGGTTAAGTAGATTTAGTAAAAAATTGGGATTGCCTAGTACCATAGGACTTTGATGATTCAGAAAGTTGATAAATACAAAAAAATTGGTTAGGGTTGCAAGATGCCAATTTTGGGATATTACACAGACATCCTAAACAGGGATACAATGCTGAATAATATGATAACAAACTTAATGACGACTCGCTAAAACACAAAATAGCTCTTCTTTCCCCGTGCGAAGAAGCAACATTTGTGCAAAACTTTGCGTGAAGAAGTACATCGTTGGGTGCGAAGATTCACTGTCGTGCGAAGTTTTGTGAGGTCTCCTGCGAGAAAACCCTCTTTCTGAAGGTTTCTCGCATGACACATGGGTGTCTCTCATGCAAGTTTATGCCAAGGCCCCTACAAGGAAATGCTTTTCAGCATTTTTGCATGCAAAATTTTGCATCGTCCGGCGTGAAGAAACTAGTTCTTCGCGTAAGAACCCGCAGTTCAAACATAAAAAAATGCTAAAAACAATACAAAATTCAGCAAAATATAGCAAAAATTGAATCACTAGAGAGGTACTTGTTAGAAATTAATCTTTACTTGCATTATGTAAGTAGGAGATTCCTATGGAATCCCTACACCTATTTTGTCCTCTTGTGAGGATAATTCATTTTATGTATCTTTTATTATCCCTTGGTTGTA
>MU224061.1:1174880-1200536 GCA_018584345.1 Thuja plicata | reverse complement strand
TTAATTAAATTAAATTCACCCTCTTTAGCTAAGACACATAAAAAGGGAATTAAATAATATTTAAATATTAAATAAATATCCTCATTTTCAATAATTGAATTTAATTATTCAGATAATTGAGAAAAAGAAATTATGAGGTCATATTCTATTTATTTAATTAAATATTGTCAACAAAATCTTCTCTCCTGTTCAGAATTGGAAACTTCTCTTTAACTATGCTTTAAAGAGAAAGAAAACAGATAAAATCAATTAAAACAAAGGGAAAAAAGTTCACTGCTTTATTTCAAAGAAAGCTTGTTAATCTGAACTGGCTTTTCTATCTGTTTTATTTCAAAAGGGGAATCTTTCTATTCTGAACAGTCTCCCAGTCTATAAAAGAACTCTCATTTCTCTTTCAAACCCCTTCCTAAATTTCTAGTCATATGCATTGTTAGAATACTGAATTGTTGCTACATTCTTAGTTCATAATCTCATATAGAATAATCTCATTTTGCAATAGATTAATTTCAATTTCTAGAATAATCTCATTGAAATCATGGCATAGTTTTAATCCCATTTCTAGCTTAAATGAATCATTTAGATTAATCTCACATGTTTCATTCCTAGATTAATCATTGCATTGCATTCATGGAAGCATAAATCCTTCATTCTGGATTGGTCTTGGTTGTGAGATTTCTCATTTTGAGAGCTATTCAAAACCCCATCTGGATAGAAGGAAATAGGTCGAATCATAAAGCATGCAGGATGAATAACTCATATTCAGTTATGTATGTGTCTGATGAATAAGGACTATGTTGAAGTGTACCATTGGATAACAAGGGCACATTTAACGTATACATTTTTGGTACCCACCATGGGGCTGAGATAATCTATTCTGGCCTCATTTCATTACACTTCTTTTTCATTTTTTTGCATTTTGTTAGTACTTCTTTGTTTTAATGTCGCGCGAACTTTCGCAGCGTCTCACGCGAACTTTCTAGTTATTCGTGGGGCCTTTTGCATTTCTTCGCACAAACTATACTAAATCATTGCATGAAATTCCACACCAGAGCTTTTATTTGATATTTCTTGTCTTGATTTTCTAACCATCTATTGTTTCCTGACATCTTTGTTTCTCTTATTTTATCTTCTGTAACAGCTTAATAGTGGTTTGCAGAAGGCTGAGGTAAAGATAGAAATCATAAACTTCTAACGTGTTTATTGCAAGAGACTGAAATGAAGAAAGTCATTACAAACTACTAATGTGTTTATTGCAGGACATTTGTCGAAGACTTTGCGTGTTTTCACAAAATCTCTTGTTTGTTTTTGGTAGTTAGAAATCACCTCAGTTTTGTGCTTAAAATGAATCATTATCTTGCATGATTGATGTGTTTTCTAGATTTTGATTCCTAAGAATCATATGATTGTATCCTTTCCCCTCACCTTTGTGGATCTTGGGTGTAAGAGAAATTTGTGTGATTCTTCTAGTGTGGCCACCTCCCGAGAGCTTTAGTAGAGCCGGTGAGAGTGGATTGGCCAACCGGTAACAGGCTAAAGCCAAGACCATCCAAACCGGTGTATAAAAAATGCTATTGTGATTAATGTCACAACAGACAGGTGTGAGTTCATTGTGACAACCAAAATCTCCTCTAGTACCCCAATGGTTCGTTAAAGTCCCTACATTGTTAAGGTGAAAGCCTTGCATTGGAAGGATTGGGAGAGCCCCCTTAATTGGGAAAATGACTTGATCATAACCACCTGAATGGATGCCCATACTAAATGCTTTGTTCTAGTATCCAAAAACCCTCTATCTTTTGGCACGAAAGGTCAGAGACTAACTAAGATGTCCCACATTTTCATGGCTTTTAGTAGAGACAACAATCCTTTGGGAAGCAATTCTCTTGGGATTCAAAGCTTGGTGTGCCTGAGAAGTGAGTGCACATGTAAGGAGGATCCCATGCCTCCAAGCTTCTAAGTTGTCTACTATTTGTTTACGTGGCTAAACTTTGGTTCAAGTGGGAATTCAAAAAATATTGCCCTGGCTATCCTAGGATTGTGATGTGTTTGTTCTTCTATTTCAAACATACTGCTTAATGTATTTTGCATGGGTGTATCATTCAAACAATCAAAACACACATCTTGTAAAATTTGAACATGTCCAAAACAATCTACAACACAAACTTTCTCTCAGAAAACTATACTATCCATCTTGAATAATGCAATTTGGTCTTCACTGTCTGATTCTGTAGAATTTTTCTATTTTTATTGCACAATTTCGCGCAAAATTTTGCCTTTTGTCACATCACTCGATGCAAAACTTTACACAACATGTTGTATAATGTCATGCAACAATTTGCAAAACTTGCTACTATTTTATTCACCAGTCTGTCATTTTTCTCTGTGAAGCTTCACACAGGACTACATAGTTTTACGCGTGCCTGTGAGAATCTTCACGCGAGAAAGCTCTTCTTCGCACGAGTCTGCATAATTTTGTCAAAATATAGAGAAATTTCCCATTTGTCTAGCATGTCTCTATCAATTCTGATCTATGATTAGGGTCTGTTACCTTCCATCTATCTATACACAGTCTCAAACTAGATTTCTTGGGTTGAGGATTATGTGATTCTCACTTAAACTGGTCTTGTCTCATATATTTGGTTCTTTTTCTACTATGTTGTCATATCCTGTATCGCAATAGTCACCCCTCGGCTGTTCTAGCCTCATTTTTTATGATTTGCACCAGGTATACTTCACCTCTTGGCATGTTCTATGCATTTACATTGAGACAGTTTCAAGTGTGGTCCTAATTTGCAATCCTTGCATAATCTGTGTCTATGCCTATTACAACTCGTAGTGTAAAAACATTCCCTTCACTTGACACAAGACAAGATAGGGGTAAAACTATCAAACAAGCCAAAGGTCATTATAAATCTATTACACCATCTGAGTCTAGTGAGGAATCATCTCGATCTCCCTCTCTAGTACTTAGACCTTACGTTAAACAAGCATTCTAAGTGGATTTTAGTCAAGTTTGAAATCCTTTGTTCCAAGAAGATCCAAATTTTGAAGAACTATTTCCTGAGTTTGACACTAGTGAAACAACAAGAGATCCTATAGGTACAACACCTCTAGACACTCAACTTCCTCGTATCAAATCTTTATTCACTGAACCCTTGCATTCTAGCAAGATGGAAGACCCTAGTCAAGTAGGTTCACATAACATAGATGATCAATCTGGAACCAGGGGTACATTCCAATATTAATACCCTAATGGTGGGGAGGTAGAAATAACCCAAGTGGATATTGAAGGTGCTCATGCAATAAAAAATTTTGTAGAATGATTCAAATTCTCCTAGTTGGGGAAAAATAGAAATACCTTCTCGAACTAGCCAATCAAGGGGCTAAGTTTCCCTCAAACTATAATGTTGAGACTCTTGTCACACAAGAGGAAGAGAATGAGAACTCCAAGCTGAAAAAATAGATCCAAAGTATGCAAGAGAAATTAGTTCAAATCATTAAGGAAAAGGACAAACCCGCTACTCAATTCACACTGGAAAGAATTTGTCCATTCCCATTTGATAAGAGTCTAAACATGCCTCTTTTTCCAAAAGGAGTTTTAACTGCCCAAATACGATAAATACTTGGGTACTTCTGATCCCCAGGATCATCTGAGAGAGTTTGGTGCTCTCTCCATGGATTTTATACATGATCATACATACCTCATGCATCTCTTTTCACGTAGTTTGGGAGGATCTGCTATGGAATGGTTTTCTAGATTACTAACTGGCATCAAGACCTTTGACAAAATTGCCAATTTATTTCTACAACATTATTTCACAACATTCAACATCTGGTTCACATCCGAGATCTTTACAACTTGAAATAGAATCATGGAGAGTCTTTCTTGACATTCCTCCAGAGATGGAGGCAACTTTACACATGATACTCTTGTAAAATACCTGAATCTGAAAAGTTGGACATATTTCTAGACAATCTTCTCCCCAACTTTGGGTATCAGGTACAGCTGCAAGGTCCTTTGACATTTTATGATATGATTAAACAAGTTGTCCAAATTGAGACATTTATGGTCAAGAAAGGAGAACTAACCTTACATAAATAAAATAAACAAGGTTCTTTCTCCTCCAGCAAAGATAAATCCAAATTTCCCAACAAGAACCGTGATGTTGTGAATGACGGTGTTGTCGACAATGTGACTCCTAAGCCTTCAAAGGATACTTTCAATCTCACTACCACTATACAGGCAGCCAAAGCCACTGAATAGGCTACAGCAGGATCTAAACTGAATACTTCATAGTTTTCCAAAACCAAACCTTGGGCTCCTCATCCCAAATGTGAGTTCACTCCTCTCAGAGAACCTCTTGATGAGGTTTACAAGAATCTCCTGAACAACAATTTACTCACTCCTTTGGATAACTCACGTCCTTTTGACCTGAAACCCTGACCATCTTGGTGGAATGAATCTACATATTGTGATTACCATAAGAATAAGGGTCATAAGATGGCTACCTTCATACAACTATGAAACAAATTTCAAGACCTTATTGATAGTGAGGTTATTGTTGTGGATAGTCACAACAAGAACTCAGACAACAAAGCTTTCAAGGACCCATTTCCTTCTCATGGGAAAGGTGAGTCGTCCAAAGGTAAGAACACTAATGCAAAGGTCAACTATACATATACCAATAACAATAATGTCATTAATATGGTTGAACCTATTGGTATGGAATACTATAATTTCATCATTATCAAGGGAAGAGTAGATGCTCTTAAGCCCAAAAATCCTTTCATGTTGTGAGGGCCTACATCTCAGTCCTCTGAACATGAACAATCTCCTATTAGTGCCAATGTTGTTACTTGATCTCATGCTAAGATCATGCTTAAAGGCCCTAAGCCTTCTACCTGTGCACCATCACCACCTACAGACAAAACTACTGTTGGCACTGCCAACAAGAATCCAAAATTGATCTCCTCGTCTAATGCTACCAATTACAGCATACTTGAACAACTATAATGTACCAATGCTCAGATCACTATCTTTGAGTTGCTAAAAATCTCCCCTGCTCATAGGGAGGTCCTTGACAAAGCCCTCACTAAGGAAAACATTCCAAAAGTTCTTGATCTCGACCAGTTTCAATCCATGGTAGGTCAACTGACCTCCTCCCATTACTTGTCTTTCTCTAAGGAAGATGACCATTCTTTAAGTCACCCGCATAATAACCCCTTGCACATTAAAGTCATAATTGGCCAAAAGCTTGTCTGTCATGTTCTCATAGATAATGGTGTTGGCCTCAATACTTTGTCTACTAGCTTTCTTACTGAGTTAGGCTATGGTGAAGACTACATAGATGCCCACAAAATGATTACTATTAAAGCTTATGATGAAGAAGAATGAAAATCTAAGGGGCTAGTTGTGTTTCCTATTAGAGTTTGCCCTGTTGAAAGAAATGTTGTTTGACAAGTGCTTGACATTCCTTTAGCTTATAATATTCTATTGGGTAGAACATGGATCCATGAAATGCAACTTGTCCCTTCGACATATCACTAGTGCATTAACTTCCCATTCCAAGGATATGAAGTTACTATACCTGCTAATGCGCGCTATGATTGCAATGCACTTACAAAATCTGCTGACAGCTTTATACCTACCAACAGAGAATCTACTGAATTCTTTGAAGCTAAACTACAAGAAACAGAAAAGACTCTAAAAATCAAGGAAACTGACATGGGACGATATCATATTGAACCTGTGCTATCAGTCGCATCTTTGCCTTTATCTCCACATTCTGTTGGGAGACCTTTTGAGTACACTAAACCATCTATAGCTCCTCTTCCAACAAATTATGGTGGCACCTTTGTTCAAGCCACAACACCATTAGAAGAGGAAGATGAAAATAGGGCTATCAAAGCCTGGATTTACCGAGGGGAGAATAAATCTGAACATGTCACTCCTCCCATAATTGCACCTAAACAATATGGTAAAGGCCTATCTATAATGAAACACTATGGCTATAAAGGGGATGGTCCCATAGGTGTGAACAATAAAGGGTTTCTTAAACCACTTGGAGCTATTGGGAGACCAACATGAGATACTACAGGTCTAGGCTTCAAGAAACAATAAACAAATTTGTGCCAAAATTGGATCCTCAACCAGAACCTGAGGGCATAGCTATAGTGGACACTTCTGAGGATAGCTCTGATAAGGACTATTTTCCTTGTCCTATTCCTCCTGATCTGGCAGCATTCTTTGCTGAGATAGATGAATTCATAACATGTGTCAGTACAGCCAAGACTAATAGTGACTCTGATGGCACTATTTCACCTATTCCTCTCACATATGAACAATGGTGAGTGTCACACAACCCTAGTTTCCAGGGTGAACAGTTCATACCACCACAGTTCCAACAACAATTTGCATAAGAACAGGCTAGTTCCATAAGAACTCCCAAACCTTCATGGTGTAAGCATCCTAGTCAAAGTTCATATACAAATTCCCATGAATATGAGTTCAACAATCTTTCAGAAGGATCCTTTGCTGGGAATATCGATGCAGTACACACATATGAAAACCTTCTCGACATAGGTGAAGGGTCTAGTGTAACGTCTAACAAGTCTGATTTCATCGATGTCAACGTGTCATCTACTATAGTCACTAGGGGTCAAAAGGATTTGACTACACCTTTGAATGAGATTTCTCTAGGTCTTGACTTGCTAGTCCACATTTTTGATGATTATACCATGAATGCACTTGAACCCTTCACTTCTCTTTCACTCCAACATCTCAAGATCATAAACTGGAATTCCCCTTCCTCATCTAATTAAGTCCTTACATTCCAGAATGACTATGCTCTAGCCTGTTACCTCAACATTGTCAAACCTGTAATGTCCTCCACTAGCAAAGATAGTGTCACCATGACCGAAAGTGATATCAAGTATCTTAGTCATAAAATCAAAAGAAGAAAAAATAGGCGCTCTGACGGTGAAAACCACATTGTGGTAGTGTCAGAGCTGAAAATAGTAAAAACAAAAGACGTATCCAAAGGTGAAAACATCTCTAAGGTGCCTAAGGATGAGATACTTGATGTGCTACCGAGTCATTTACAAGAATGGTCATCTGTACTAATTGAGCTAACTCAGCCAGTAAACTTGGGTATAGAAGAACATCCACACATTATTCATGTGGCTAAATCATTATCTGCAGAAGAACTCAAAGAATCACAGATTTCTTCAAAGAGAAAAAGTTAAACTTTGCATGGACATACTCTGATATGCCTGGTGTAGATCCTGATCTTATCATGCATCATTTTTCAATATCTCCTGGAGTCAAACCAGTCAAGCAAAAGCTCAGAAAATGCATCCACATGTGGCTCTACTTGTTAAGGCTAAATTAGAGAAACTCTTAAAAGCTGGATTCATCAGAGTAATTGATTATGTCGAATGGATCTCCAACATTGTTCTAGTGTCACAATAAGAAAAATCTATCAGAGTCTGCACAGACTTCAGAGACTTAAATAAGGCATGTCCAAAATATGACTTTCCACTACCCAACATAGATATGATTATAGATATGACAGCAGGGTATGAAATGTACTCCCTAATGGATGGTTTCTCTGGCTACAACCAGATCAAAATTGCACCAAAGGACCAAGAAAATACTGCTTTCACTTGTGCATGGGGCACTTTCCACTGGAATGTTATGCCTTTTGGTCTTAAGAATGTTGGAGCCACGTATCAGAGGGTAGTCACTACTGTATTTCATGACATGATGCACAAAATAATGGAGGATTATGTTGATGACTTACTTGCTAAAAGTATGCAAATGAAGGTACACCTGACCGATCTAGGTCCTATATTGGATCGTATGGAAAAATTCAGACTACGTCTCAATCCTAAGAAATGTTCATTTGGAGTAACTTATGGAAAAATGCTTGGCTATATCATCTCTGCAAAATGCATTAAGGTGGATCCTGAGAAAGTACAAGCTATCATGGAAATGCCGCCACCAAAGAACATCAGATAGATGAGAGGGATTCAAGGCCTATTGCAATCTATTCGATGTTTCATTTCACAGCTAGCAGATAAGTCTCAACCATTCACTAGGACTTTACAAAAAGGTGTGGTATATCAATGGAACAAAGAATGTGAGGAGGGATTCACACAAATTAAATAGTATCTTGCAAAACCTCCTATCTTGATACCTCCTATTCATGGGAAGCCACTCATACTCTACATTTCTATAATAGACACATCACTAGGTGTCTTACTCACTCAAGAAGATTAGAACAATAAGAAAAGAGCCATCTACTACATTAGTAGAACTCTGGTATCATATGAAATCAACTACTCAGTCATTGAAAAGGCTTGTCTGGTAGTGGTGTTTTCTTCCCAGAAATTTTGCCACTACATGATCGCTCACACCACAAGACTCATTGCTAAAATTGATCTGTTAAATTATTTTCTCAGTAAAGCTACCCTCACCGGTAGGCTGGCTAAGTGGGTCATGCTTCTTAGTGAATTTGATATTGAGTATGTAGAGAAAAAAGCCATTAAAGGGAAAGCAATTGCAGTTTAGTTGGCAGAAGCACCTCTAAAAGATCATCAACCTTTGAACATTGAATTTCCAGATGATTCCATATTACTTCTCACACATAGATCCTGGACTATGTTCTTTGATGTTTCATTTACCTAACATGGGTCGAGTGTTGGGATTCTATTCATTACACCTCAAAGTTACTCCCTACCAAAAGCATATAAGATGTTGTTTCCTTATACAAAAAACATTGTAGAGTATGAAGCCTTGCTCAATGGTATGAAGATTGCTCTTGAGTGGCGAGTAGATGAGCTTTATTCTCTTGGATATTCTCAATTAGTTATCAATCAAGTAAATGATATCTATTAGACAAAAGATGAAAAGCTGGTGCCTTATAAATGACTGGTGGATGATCTCAAAAAATACTTTGTTCACATCACATTTCAACATGTTCCAAGGGCAGATAATAAAGTGGCTAATGCTATGGCTACTCTTGCTTCCATGTTACAGATGCCATAAAATGACTTCCAACATGAATTCCTAGTGGAGATGTTACGCTACCCTACCTATGATTCCCCTGAGTCTTAGATGATCTTTTATGTCATAGGACATGACTCATCCCGCTACCATCATATTTATTCCTACCTTCATGAATAGATCATTCTAGACACTTACACCTAGAATGAGAAACGTCACTTAATCCACAGTGCTTCATGGTTTGTCATCATAGATAATGACTTGTATAGGCGAGGTTTAGAAGGTACCCTTCTTAGGTGTTTAGAACCTGATGAGTCCAAGAATACATTAGTAGAGGTGCATGAAGGTGTTTGTGGGTATCACTCAAATGGCCTAACACTGGCCCGTAAACTTATTAGAGCTGGTTACTATTGGCCAGATATGGAGAAAGAAGCTACACAATTTTCTAATTCTTGCAAACAGTGCCAACTACATGGTAATCTGGTTCATGCTCCATCCAAGGAGCTCATTCCCTTCATTACATCCTGGCCATTTCAATAATGGGCCCTTGATTTGGTGGGTCAGATTTATCCCTCATCCTCCAATGGACATAAGTTCATTATCACAGCTACAGATTATTTTACTAAGTGGGTGGAGGCTGTCTCTCTCACTATGGCCAATGGCAAATCTATCATAATGTTCATTATTAACTACATCATCTGTAGGTATGGTGTACCCTTAGCAATTATCACTGATAATGGATGAAGTTCAAAAACAAGGATTTGATAGGGTTGTGCTCTAAGTTTAAGATCACTCAGCATTGGTCTTCCATCTATTATCCCCAAGGTAATGGATAGGTGGAAGCATCCAACAAGACAATCCTTAAAAGCCTACATTGCACAGTGTGAAAATTTGGATGAGATTGGCATCTCCAAATCAATCCTGCTCTCTGGGCATATAGAACAAGCATAAGAACACCAACAAGGGCTACTCCCTTTCCTTTGTTTTATGGAGCAGATGTTTTGTATCCAATTGAGGTTGAGATTCCTTCTCTATTAATCTCTCTGAAAGGCCTCATTACTGATGAAGACAATAGAATATCTCGGCTACAAGAGCTTGAGTTACTAGATGAATGTTGGCAAGTGGTGTTCGATCACCTTAGAGCATATCAGAAAAGGATGTCTAGGGGCTATAACAAGAAGGTCCAACCTAGGAATTTCCAAGTGGGTGACCTTGTTCTAAGGGAAAACCCTAAGAATCAACAACATCAGGTCCAGAAAGGAAATTTTGAACCAAATTGGCTTGGTCTGTATGTTGTTACTATAGTATTTGGGTCTAGAACCTATCAAATTTCTACTAGTGAAGGAGAACAGCTGAAGGAGCCCATCAACGTCCTTCATCTGAAAAGATTCTACAGCTGAGATATCTTCAGAATGCTCGTGTACATAGTAAAGTCCTAAAAAAATATAAAAATTGGAAAATGTCCTAAAAAAATGATTATCTTGGTGAAAACTTGGTAAACAGGCACCTTGATGCATCAATTCAAAAAATCCAAATGATAAAAATACAAAAAAATTGAAAAAAGAGAAAAAGTGACATTGATGAAAACCTGGCAAACATGCGTCATGGTAGAAAAAAAGAGAGAGAGAGATTATGTCAAGAAGGTGAAAACCTGGTAAACATGCACCTCTTTTCCCGCATTTCTATATCTATCACTTGGCTCTCTGCAGCTACTTTCCTTCTTTTCTGCTTGCATTCGCTTTCTCGCATGCTTTCAAAGTTCCTATCAAGACATCAAATTACATGGATTGAAGCTGGTCATATTCTCAGAACAAACCTCCTAGTCTAGGGGGAAACATCATATTACCTTCTTGGATCCTCTTCGCATCAATCACCAGTGGTTCTCATTACGTCTGCCTACTGATGCCTAGCCATCGCTACGATCTTCACTTGAGAATATCTCTCGCGTCAGTCACCAATGGTTCTCACTACATCTGTCTACTGTCATTGTACTATTGAGATTGATCACGTCCATCACAGTTGGGGTTATACTCAAAATGATTTATCTATCAATACTCAATCTTGGCATTCTTTGCTTTAGTCTGTATATAGCCTTCAGTTACTTTCGTGACACTTTAGCGTAATAGCTTGGGGGCAATCCTCTCAAATTTGTCCTCTTTGTATGAGCCAAGTCAGTCATCATTATTCATTACTTAGGGGAATGGGTCCCCAAATTTTCTCACATCTTCATTTTACACTTGATTTAGTAATCTTTTCATTTCTAAAGGACAACTATCTACTAGCACAAACTAGTGTTTTTCAACACCCCAATCAAAACAGTGTTTTTAAACACTATCTTTGGACACATTGGATATCGCTACATAAACATTTATCGATAATAATCAAACACAATGTACTCACAAGAACAATGGTGTTTTCCAACACCCCTAAACATAACTACATTCAAAAACTTTGAAACATGTTGAGCTATGATTGAAACTTTCTTTGTATGTTGTCTATTCTCATGAATTTCATTGATATTTTTCTTTGTCTACTGCTTGTGGGTGTGGTTTTGATGATCTGGCAATGTCAAATAAATAAGGTGTATGTGATAAGAGCTTCTACATCAAGGTGGAAAAGCCTCACATCCCTCAATATTTTTTATTTGTATGCCAAGGGGAGGTTGGAACTATCTCTTTGATTGTTATTACTTTGTTTGTTTACTGTTGTACTCTTACTATATCAAATTGGAAACAATGTTTAGGTCATCTTGGCTTTTGTGCCTTGGTGCTTACTTTCATTTCCTACACATTATTTGATAAAGGTCATATTCATATCCTTATGGTTGCATTGGCGCCAGTAAGGATTGTATCGACTCCGCTATCCCAAAAATTCTCAATGATGATAATTATACGATGAGTCTCACAACCATGTCCTAGGTGTTGTATCTAGCATAGGATTGCATTTTCATTCTAGACTTGCATTGTGGCAGAAATTCAGTGTTCTCTTCATTGTGTTCTCCTAGGTTTGTACATTGGGGAGTTCTTCTTCACTGTCTTGGTTTCATCACGACTGCACAAGTGTTTAATCCTCGCTCTTAATTCTTCACATGTTCTTTTCGTTAGCATTTGTCATCTTGCATGAGATGTTAGTACCATATACATTACACATTCACAACTCATTATCATCTACACATTGCATTTGCATATTCTCATTCATAAGTTCATTCACATCCATCATTTACATACATATACATTTGCATAAACATAACCATGTGCATTTCATACATTTATATTCAAGACATGTTCATTTGCATACATTCTAATCATCTAAACATCTAAGCATATAGGAAACATCTCATAAAAGACAACATGACAAATGTAATTATGCCAAAAGATGAGCTCATATATATATATATATATATATATATATATATCCAAGTGTGTTGATACAATACAAAAATGGTGCTACTCGAGCACAGTCTATCTCCAAAATAGTGGTACAATACATGGATGCCAGCACACCAGATATATCCTATGACCTACACCTATCAGACATCTAGACTCATCTAACTCTGACCCTCTCCCTCATCACTTGGAGGAGGTGGAGGAGGAGGCATGTCTGGTGGAGGTTGTGCCTATGCACCCTCTGATCCCCTTGCACATGAGGAGAATCTCAGCACCTGTGAGGCTTCCTCTGGCACCACTCCCACATATGATGCAAAGTAATATGAAGCCTGTGTTGTCTGATGTTGAACCTCCTCCTGGGATCTCGCTAGCTGCCCCCAGATATCCTGTAACTCCTGGTCTCTATCTACAAGTCGGGCATCATGAACAATGACCTATACCTATAGGTCCCCAACCTGTCTCGAGAGCTATCAGACTCTCTCTTGGGACTGTCATAGAGAATCTTGTACTAGATCCTGTGCAGGATAATCCTCCTACATAGGATCCTCCTACTGTGCCTCCTCCTGAGGGCATACCTTCTACTCCTTAGCTGTCTGCTCGACAGTCCATTGTCAGGTCTGTCTCGCACTGCCACTATTTCTAGCCCCAGTGTCCATCCCCATCTATCAAGCGGGGATGTCCACCTCTACTATCCAGGGTCGGGGACCCTACTATGGTCTCTACAATGGTGGAGCCAAAGGAACCTACTATTAGGGCACCTGTGGAGGTACTACCTATCCTTAGCCTGCCATACTGACTAGATTTGTGAATCTAGGGAATGGGTGTGTCACAAAATACTCCTGATACTCTATGGTCACGCCACCATCTGCCACATCCCTTAGGTAATCCCACTGTATTGGGACCAATGCTCGTATGTCAATCATGGTCCATCCTTGATCTAGCTTTGCCTGCCAGCCTCTCCTCACCTCATCTGTAAATCAAGCATATGAAGTATACTCCTGTGAAATATCCTGCGGTCAACCAAACTAACATCATACCCACTTCTATGAGAATCTCTCAATCATAGTAATAGCACGACCAATCATCACCTGTGAGCAAAACATATAACTCAGCTGCTCTACGGCATCATCCCATGGCTCTGTCAATCTCCATTGTCTCCATACTACTGCTACTAGATCATTGAGCTGGGCTTGCCACTGCTCTATCTTACCCAGCGTTGGCTAAGTAATCATGCCCCTGTACCTATAGATATACGTCTCTAAGGGTTGTCTCAAATCATCGCATATTGGCCAAGTCACAGGAAGGTGCTCCCATGCCCATACTTGTAAAATGAATACCCCTGCCGCCATGCTCTTCACCTCTCAATAGATGATCTCGTGCATCTCATGATACATGTGGGCCAACATGCACTAACCCCATCCATAATTTCTAGGTTGGGATAACATCTGTTGTAACATCCTGCCCCAGCCACACTCCAAACCATGTTGTTCATGATCAGGCATCAGATGGAAACCAAGGAAACATGCTAATACCACTGGCAATCTATGAGTGGGTCCGTACACACAAATGAGATCCTCCCATGGGATAGCTCTCCCCATGACAAGGTCATCTTATAGTAGCTCTCAGTGCCAGTGTCCATAGTCTCAGTTTCACCTCATACTCCACCCTGGCTCCGTGGAAGAGAATCTTTAGTATCCTGTAAATGTCCTTAGGGGTCACTGTCATCTCGCCCTGCAGAAGGTAGAAGGTATTCATATCCAAATGGAAATGCTCAACAAATGCTCCCAATAAACTATGATTTACCCGAATATTGAGTACATCATAGAGAGAGGTCAGGACCAAACTATCTAGATGCACTGTCTCTACATCATCTAACTATGCCACTAGTCTTCCAATGGCTGGGTGGTGTGATCTGAATGCAATATCTGGGAAGTCAACCTGCAAGACATGCAAATAACAGTGCACGATCATTAATCTAAGATAATCAATATAAAACTGATAAATAAAGCATTAAAGACATCCTACAAATAGGAACAACACTAACATAGATGCTATTGGACGTGACGTAGACTTATTTTGTGTTCTAACTGCTCAATTTTCTCCATGCAAAGAAGCATATTTTCACGTGAAAAAGTACTCTTCTGCACGAAGAAGTTTTTCGGGCCGCATGAACTTTGATGCTCGCACGAACTTTGCTGCCAATCCACATGCGAAAACCACCTGTTGGAGGGTTTCTCACATGAATGTAGGTACTCTCCCATGTGATAATTCCCACCGTATGGCACAAGAACGAAGATTCTCACGCGAGATTTTGTTACAGGTCGTGCGAAGAAACTAGTTCTTCGCGTGAAATCCCGCAGACAGTTCCTAAAAATGTGAAAACCAATGCAAAAAATTGACTAAATACAGTAAACATGGAATTGACAGAGAGGTTTATTGACCACTTACTATAGGTTCATACTCAGCCAACCGACTGTGCCTCCTAGATCACTTGAATCGATGCGTGTTGTAGGGGACCACCATTTTCGCTCAGAGCTCTGTTTATAAAAGTCAAAAGGTTGAAATGATTTGAAAATGACCTTTTGGTCGATATATAGGTTGACCTAATTTTTCAAAGTGCTCTATTTTGCGTGAAAACTTCACCATTACCTAATTTGACCACTCTTAATCCATTTTCGTGATCGAAATCAAAATCTGACACTTCTATATAGCTCAAAATTGTGTTTTAAAATTTTCAAGACCGACGCGATCGGACACTTGTGCAGTCCACTTTCTGACATTGATTTCTTATCAGCATCATGTCTAATCAATATTTTCTCAAATCTTTGACTATTTGTCATCAAAAGTCAACTATGGTCAACCCTAGTCAAACTTGGTCAACCAGACCTCAAAATCACTCCAAATTGATTTTGAATCTTCTGGAATCTATTCTAAAATTATTCTTGATTATCAATTCAACATCTATCTATGATTTATTTCTCTCTCTCATCATTATGACGTGTCATCTTCCTATTTCGCTCCCGAGGGGGCAAGATGATTACATCATTGAATTTGTAAAACTTGTTTAATCACTCTAATCTAAATTCAAAAGTCCTCATTGCTAGGGGCATCTCATCACTTGGAGCACGTTTAGTCTTCCACATCTCTGAATCAATAGGGACATCTTTGTTCCTTACATCTTTTCATCTATTAGGTATATAAGCAATCTAATTTGGATCCCTGAGGATTGAGCTTCACTTCGGAGATGGTTCTCAAAATCTTTCTATTAGGTATTTGAGCAATCTAACTCAGATCTCTGAGTATCGAGCTTCATTCTAGAGATGATTTTCAAAATCTTATCTACTTAGGAATTGGGGCAACCTAACCCTAATTCCTTAAAATCAAGCTCTATTCTAGAGATGATTCTGAAACTCGATCTAGCTAGTATCTGGGCAATCTAGCCTAGATATTGGGGGACTAAGCTTCATTCTGGAAATAGTCCTAAAATCTTTGTTGATTATATTTTAATGGATAGGTATCGAGGCAATCTAACCCTGACTTCTGAAGATTGAGCCTCATTCTGGGGACCATCTTATGAAAGGTAATAATCTCACTTTGGAATTGGGGCAATCTAACCCTAATTCCTGAAAACCAAGCTTCGTTCTGGAGATGGTTCTCTAAATCTATTAGGTATTCGAGCAATCTAACTTGGATTCCTAAGAGGTCAAGCTTCGTTCTAGAGATGACCCTCGAAAACTCTACTGGACCGGTGTCTTGGAAATCTAACCTAGACTTCAGAGAGTTCAACTCTATTATGGAAATGGCTCTAAAATCTACATCAATCAATTCCAATCTCTTCTTCTATACTTCAGACATCAGAGTGCTCTTTGAATTAATGCACTGCTCGCATATCAATTCAAAGAGGGGCAAAATGTAACACCCCAAGATTGACACCTTGCAACCCTAACCAATTTTGTTGCATCTGTCATTCTTCTAGATCATCAAAGTCCTATTGTACTAGGCAATTTTGAGTCTCGACTGACTCTACTTGACCTCAGTGTCAAATGCAAAAAACCCTAAATTTTGATTAATCATATTATATTTAATTTCTAGACATCAAAGTTAATTATCTAAACATACCCTATGATTGAATTAATTTAATTATAAAGTCCTAGCACTTTAATTAAATTAAATTCACCCTCTTTAGCTAAGACACATAAAAAGGGAATTAAATAATATTTAATTATTAAATAAATATCCTCATTTTCAATAATTGAATTTAATTATTCAGATAATTGAGAAAAACAAATTATGAGGTCATATTATATTTATTTAATTAAATATTGTCAACAAAATCTTCTCTCCTGTTCAGAATTGGAAACTTCTCTTTGACTATGCTTCAAAGAGAAAGAAAATAAATAAAATCAATTAAAACAATTAAAACAAAGGGAAAATAGTTCACTGCTTTATTTCAAAGAAAGCTTGCTAATCTGAACTGGATTTTCTATCTGTTTTATTTCAAAAGAGGAAATTTTCTATTCTGAACAGTCTCCCAGTCTATAAAAGAACTCTCATTTCTCATTCAAATCCCTTCCTGAATTTCTAGTCATATGCATTGTTAGAATACTGAATTGTTGCTACATTATTAGTTCATAATCTCATATAGAATAATCTCATTTTGCAATAGATTAATTTCAATTTCTAGAATAATCTCATTGAAATTATGGCATAGTTTTAATCTCATTTCTAGCTTAAATGGATCATTTAGATCAATCTTGCATGTTTCATTCCTAGATTAACCATTTCATTGCATTCATGGAAGCATAAATCCTTCATTCTAGATTGGTCTTGGTTGTGAGATTTCTCATTCTGAGAGCTATACAAAACACCGTCTGGATAGAAGGCAACAGGTTGAATCATACAGGCATGCAGGATGAATAACTCATATTCAGTTTTGTATGTGTCTGATGAATAAGGACTATGTTGAAGTGTACCATTGGATAACAAGGCCACATTTAACATATAAAATTCTAAACATGCTTCCACCAAGGGACAATCACCTTTCCATGAGTCAAACTATTTAACTCTATATATCCTGAGGATATCAAAAAAATTCCTTTCGAATCCGGTCCCCAAGCAAGGACATCCCACCCTTTCAAGGAGTTACACCTTCTTCCTACTAAGATCCTACCCAACTCATTTCAAAACACAAATGATATCCCAGTAGGTCATTCATGTTTTTCTTTCTATCTAGCCACTTCCCCTAATCACAGATGTTGAAATACTTTAAAGTACTAAACTCTATACCACCTAACCTCTATAGATATATCCCCGATAGTTTGAAGATGGGGGAACTGAGAAAGAATCGATAGGAATCCGTCCCAAGAATCATACCAGAATATAAATTCATCTCTTGTATTGGAAATCCATAAAATTCCCTACTTAACAACTTGAGCTCCTATTCTGATAGAATTTTAAATCATAGAACCTTTACCTAACATAGTATGCCTAAGAATAGAACCTTTGCCTAGTATATTGTGCCAAATAATTTCACTGCTATCCACTCCCCCCAAATATTTTAATTTGAGGATTTTAGCCCAATTCTTCTCTTGACAGGTGTACCATCCCTAGAAAATCTTTCTATCCAGAACACAATCATTCATACCTTCTTGGTGTAAACTAAGACCACCATTTTCTAGTGGTCTGTAAACACAATCCCATTTTACAATACTCCACTTTGAAGAGATTAAATACCAGTCCTGAGAACTTGTCTTAATAGGGAGTCAAATTCCTTAATAAAGCTTACTGGGGCAATTTTCACAAAACATCTATAAATAGGGAGGGTCTAGATTAAAAACTTTAAGAGATTCATTCTCCCAACAATAAAAATCCATCTCTAAGTCCAATGACTCACCTTCTTGTGAATCTTATCCAAAACATCTTTCTAGTATTTCCTAGGAAGAGAGTGATCTAATAAAGGAATCCTAAGATAAATAAAAGGAAGCTCTCCAACCTAAAATCTAAAGGTCCCTACAATCCTAGCCTTAATAAATAAAGGTATATTGAAGAAGAAGATAAAGGACTTGTCTTGATTAATATTTTGTCCAAAAGTTTCCAAATAGATATCAAGACTATTTCAAAAATAAGTGGCATCAAGAAGTTTAGCTGCACCCATCAAAGTTGTATCATCCACAAATTGAAGGGGCGAAGAAGGAGAAAGACCATTTCCCCAATTCCAACCTTTGATCAAACCCTTCCTTACCTTGGATTTAATGAGTCTTCCAAGTCCTTCTCTCATAAGGATCAACAAGTATGAGGAAAATGGATCACCTTTCCTTAATCCTCATGAAGTACCAATGATTAGGCTCATTACTAATAGTTAGTAGGATCATTTTTCTCCTTGTTCTTTCTCTCTTCATCCTGATGATGGATCACAGAGTGTGATCTGAAACGTTGATGAAAAAATACTCACACAATTGAATCTGGAAGAAGCATTCAAATAAGGTTCATTATTAATGGGGACAACATAAGTATGGTTGGTAATACAACTCATAACCTAGTTAATCTATTCCCTACCAAAACCAAAAGCTTCAACAATTTGATAGAGAAAGCTCCATTTAACCCTGTCATAATCGTTGGCCATATTTAGCTTAATAAACATAGACTTATTCTTTGAAGATGTCAAGGAATGCATAAATTTAGAAGCTATAAAAACCCCATCTAGAATTTTTCTTCTATCTACAATATCATCCTAAAAAGTAAGCACTTAATTTGTGCTCATTTTGGGACCATTGTGAGCCTACTTTAGTGTGTTTCTTATGGTAGGACCTCATATTTCACTTAAATGCACACTCAATTAAAATATAGGTCCTCCTCCTTCTTCAAAATCAAGGTTGTCTCTAACTTCTATGCCTCATTTCTCATTTTCCATTCAATCACATAATTTATTTCCCACCTAGGACCTCTGCATTCATCTTTGGATTTTTGGATTTGCCCTGATTTTTTGGCTAACTGTGACTTTCACCACCCCTTTTGGTACACTCCCCTAAGTCCTGGGAAAATTTGATTTGCTTGGACAAGGCCATCTAGGTTGACCTTATCCTGGACTAGATCGGCCAGGTCGGCCTTATCCTAGGGCTTTATGTTTTGGTGGGCTCCGAGCTCGATGTTGGGGTTTTCTTGTAGACCTTTAATTGAAGTTGTCTTGAGATATATGAGCCCAAAAATTTTTATAAAAGGAGACATATTCCTCTCATTTTTACATCCAAAACCAACCATCAACAACACATACGCATGTGAGCTACCATACATTCATTGTGCATTCAAGAGATCCAAGTGCAAGCAAGCATCTATTGTTAAAGGCATCCATTATCAAGCATTCAAGGCCATAAAGAATTCAAGTGCAAGAAATCCATCAAGAGTCTTTAATCATTTCAAGTATTCATCTCCATAATGCATTCAAATCATTTCCTTCAATAGATCTAGCTTCTTTCCCCATTGGAGGCCAAGCAAAGGAGCTTAGGGAAGAGATCTACATTCATCCATCAAGTCTTCTTCTTCTTCTTCTTCTTCTTCTTTCTCTTTCTCTCTCTCTCAATCCAACATTGTGGTGAATTAAAACATCTATTACATTAGGTTTTGTCTTACATGATTTCCTTTATGTTTTTGTGTTGAGTCAAATTTATTGCATCAACATACTTGATCACATATTTAGAGACAGTTGCATCTACATGGTATGATATATTCCATTATTTAGATCTAATCTCTTCTACATAACATCATTTCTTTCAATTATATTTATTTCATTTCAATGTTGATTCCTAAATAGGGGTTTTCCTATGGTAAACCCCTCCCCTCCCCTCAGCCTTTCCCCTTTATTCTATGTGCAAGAGTAGGTAATGGAATTTGGGATCTGGATTCAGGAATATCAGATACAGTTGTAGAACCTTTGAAAGTTTCATCAGATTTGGAGTTGAAAGGACTAGGTCAAATTTTTGGAACATCTTCAAGGACTAGGTCATCCAGATTGACATTTTCCTTTGGGTGTGATATTTTCATAGAGAGCAGTTACATGCATTAGAAGCCTAGATCCTGATTTTTACTATATTTTGACACTTATGTGATAGTGAAAATTGGATCTAAAGGTTCATTGGCCTCTTCTTTCTTCAAGGTGATTTGATTTCCCCTATTTTCCTCTTACACTTACTTTTATAGATCATATTTTCATATCATATCACATTTACATTGCCTTATTATTCTCATCATAGAGGAATCCAAAACCCCACATTGCATAGATCTCGCATTAGCACCCTTACTCTCTTGGTTGTGTTATTCAGATTCACCTTGTTGGAGGATTTGTATCCCTAATTTATCTTATAATTTGGTTAGTGATCTTCATCCTATGTGTGTGAAGTGGACCTCTAAACTATTGATGCACACTTCAATAGGTCATTTCATAATTAATTCTAAGAAAACATTGAACTATGAAAACAATAAATTAATCTAAATCGACCTATTTCCTTCTAGTAGGAAGGAGTATGAGTTTGATCTCAGATCATCACAAACCCAGTGACTTGACACTGTCTAGATGAATGTTTTTCAAATGAATATTAATCTATGATGCAAGTAAAAAAATATTCATCCAATTATTAGCTTAGTTTATTTTAAACCCAAATGAGATGTTCCTATATTATCAATTGAAATGCTTGAAACATGTAAAATGCTAAATGCTTAATAAAAGATAAGAGACAAAAACAACATAATAAATCTACTTCAAAAATCTTGGATTCTTTGTGATGAAAATGAAGCTTTCTTTTATAGGAAATCTCTCTCGAACTAATGATCAAGATTGAGCTTTGAAGAATGGATAAGATTGACTTGAAGAAGCACAATCCATGTACAAAGAAGACCATTGGTTGAGAGAGTCAATTAACTGAACTGACTGATTAGTCAGTAGGGAAACTTCTAAAGTTGAAAGAGGAGTTAACTGATTCAATTTTTAGTTAACTAGATTGTTTCCAAAATGAGGAGAAGAAAAGACTTAGTTAACTGAACAAGAAAGATTCATTTCTAATTTGGTTTTCAGTCAACTGAAATGATGACAAATAAATGCATTTATAAATATTTAAATGATTTAAATACACTTTTTAACTCAATTTATTAATTTTAATTCATTTTTACATTTAATTAAAAAATATATGTTTATTTAATCAACATACTAGGATACTACATAGTATATATGTTTATTTAATCAACAGCAAGGATATTTGATTAAATAAACATATATTTCCCCAACTACCTGCAAATATGTTTATTCAATCAACATATATGTTTATTTAATCAACATACTAGGACAATTAAATAATATATTTTATTTATTTAATTTTAAGAAGAAGGGCATTAGGACAAAGGGTAAATAATTAAAGATAATTACTTATTTTAGACAAGGACTTATGAAAATAAAGCATAGAGAATATTAATTGTATAATAGAATATTATTTAATTAATATAAATGATGAGGATTTAACCAAACATAGATATATTGAAAAACATTTGGTCAATTTTGAGTGTCTATGCATTTTTTGATTGAGTTACAAGCATATTATATAACTTTTTTTTAAAAACAATACTCTCAATATAAGGAGATTAGTTAGGAGGGAAGACTTTTCTTCCCTCAACAAAGAAAGTAGAAAGAGAAAGTTGAGGTGAGTGACCTCTTTTCAAAAGAATGCATACCTTCTTTGAATAATTGGTTCACACAAATAAATTTTTAAATATTATTCATAAATATTAAATAATCAATATAACATAAGACATAATTTTTATTAAATAATCAACATAACATAAGACATAATTTTTATTCTAAAAGAAAACAAGTCAAACAAGAGTTGTGCTACCTGGAGTCCCACCTAATGCTAAAAAAAAGAGGATGAGCAATATAGTTAGCTGGAGCAGCTAAAGGACAAAATAAATCATCATTTTACCCTTACATTACCTTTTAACCGGGTCATTGCTAATATGTGCATGAACATGAAAGTAGTCAAATATGTGCATGCATAAAAGCAACACGTTAATAGAGTGATAATAGAGTGAATGTGTGGCATAATAATGTGTAAACATATAATTTGGATAAGAGGTAAGTCTATATGAAAAGATATAATGGGTAAGTATATAGTATGAATAAAGTCCAATTTTATAAAATAACATGTCATTTTTCAATATATCTTTATATCAAAAATAATTTCATCAAAACAAAAGAGCTCCCACTCAAATAAAAAATTAAAATTAATATTCACATTAAAAAATCTATATCATACTTAAATTCATCACATCTAATTTAGATTTTAGCCATCTAAATTTAAATAAATTTTTAAAACTTTATCAATAAAAATAATTTTGTATATGTTAAGGCCATTAAAAAAAGATTGATCTACATACTAAAACTAAATAATTGTATGAATGATTGAGCATGATAATATCACAAAGTCTAAAAGAAATGACATTGACAAGTTGACATGAGATGACTACCAATACATGAAATTCACCCGTTGTGTAAGTAGATCTCATCTCTTACCCATGCATGTTTTTTAATGGAATTGCTAATTACTTTCCTATGATAGGTAATAAATGAAACACTTCGATTGGCCAGTACTGCCCTTTTCTTTTAAAGGTTTTTTTCTAGGCTTCCAAACTAGCATTACTATTTTTATTGTTTGGTCACTGTTTGAGCACTTACATATAGGAGTAAATTATTTTATTGTTCATCACATGTTTTGTTATTTCCAAGAGATGGAATATAATTGCCTTAATAAATGCCATCAATTTGGATGAGAAGCACCATTGTGAACCTAAAAAGTTCCATCTAAAAAGTTCCATCATTGGCCATATTGTGTATAAAAAGTAGTCAATTGATCTGCATGTTTTTGTGCAATTTATTTTCCACAATTTGTTTGCAGGAGATTTCAGATCCCTCATCTTACATGCCATTTGGAAGAGGCAGTAGGCTTTGTCGAGGACTTTGTTAGGGGAAATTCAAAATTTATGTATTTCTTCATTATTTTATCACTAATTTTAGGTCATTATTTTTTCTTAATTCATGTTGTGGGAGTGAAGAAGACCACATTTCTTTGAGGCATTTTTTCAGACAGCCCACGTACCCTATTTGGGCTTCCATTTTTTCACACATGGACCTACAAACATGCAAATGAAACCCACCTGTAAGTAAACAAAGTGGTGTGTAGAAAAGGAAAACTGCCTGTCAGCGATGAAAGAATGGATAATTTACAATAAGTGGCAATGTAGAGTCATGTACTATTGGCACAAGCAGAGTAAGAGGCTTGTTACTGCATCAAAATTCTCCCTTATAACAAAATCAAGCGGTAAAGAACTTGTAGAATTATTCAAATAATGGTTTGTACCTTTGTATTTGTTTAGTGCATGTTTCATTGCTTAGTTTTACGGCAGCAGAAGGAGGTTTGTACAAGAATTTTTCATTGTAATTTATTGTCACATCTATTGGAATTATATATTGTGCAAGGTTTTACATATTTTGAGTCTTTGGTATTTGAAATTAAACTATATTTAGTTGTGTGGGTATATGTCTGTACCATTGTGCTTTGATTTAGAAGCATACTTCTTGGTGGTCCTATTGTTCATTTCGTAGTTGTGCATCTGATAAATTCTTCTTTTTCATCATGCTTTTTAATGATAGCTACAATCTTTGATTTGCATTATATTTTAAAGCTAATAACCATTAATACGAGTTTGTTTTGCTCATGATATAGCTGGCAAGTGGTAATTAATGTAATCAGCTAAATTTTTCTACATCTATGGTTGTGAAATAAGGATCATTACTATTAAAATAATTATCTGCAGTTACAAAAACAAGAATAATTCCCCCAAAAATAGAATTAATAAAATAGGGGGTAAAATTCAAGGAAGATGAAATTAAAATTGCACATCTTGCAGACGCATATATTTGGAAAATTGCTCCCACTTTAAATAAACAACCGTTGCACTTGTTAACAATGCATTAGTGGCTAAAACAATTGAAAGTAGTTGTTCTTGGGATACTGCTATGCACACTACCTTAGTTGATTGTCTTTGGAAGGTAGGTGAAGTAAATGAAGCCCTTGGATTAGCTAATAAAATGATACAAGATGGTTGTTCTACAGATATTTTGCCCTAATTGATGGCCTTTGCATGTTGAGTAGAATGGATATTGCTGTCAGATTAGTAGGTAAACTGAAGCATGTTGATTGTTCTCCAGACATTGTTACATATAATATCCTAATCAATGGTCTCTACAATGAGAGAAAAGTACATGAATCTCTTGAACTAGTAGCTGAATTGACACAAGATGGATGCTCTCCTAATATTATCACATACACTTCCTTAATTAATGGTTTCTGCATGGTGGGTAAAGTAGGTGAAGCTCTTGGATTGGCAAATAAAATGATACAAGAGTATTATTCTCTAGATATTATCACATATGATGCCCTAATTGATGGTCTTTGCAAGGTCAGTAGAGTGGATTTAACTCTCAAATTAGTAGCCAAGATGAAACAACTGATTATGCTCCAAATTGTAAGGAAACTCAGGTGCGGAAACAGCTTCCTACACTAATCTCTAAAGGAAAGTATTGTGCAAATTCTTTTAAATCCTTAAAATTTTAGATTCATTAACTACTTTAAAAATGATATTGCAGCCATATACCATGCATACAGAAAATAGAGAATGACACAATGATTTACCATGGGGAAAACCTTTCGGCAAAAAACCCCAGCACTCCAAAACCTGCACAATGTATTATCTTCAACACAACGGTTACAACACACGTGTAATGAAAGTTCTTTCAAGAGACAATAGATACTCCAAGACAAATCTCATAGCATGAGATCATACCAACAATACACTCTTTTCCTATCCCAGTCTGCAACCCTAAAAAATGCTTATATCATGCGCTTTCCTTTTTAGGGCAACTTCCAAAGATAGCCGTATTAGGGTTTTACCATTCTCCAAGAAAATAGGAACCCAAAAATTTTTTGCAGAAGAGTGTACAGTACTCAACTTTATCAGTTGTCACATGTCTTACATATCTTCACCCGTCATTGAATCTTCTAGAAATAGCTCTTACGTGTCATAGGAATCCGTCATAACCATTTCAGCCATGATCTCCTTACACACAATTCAAGATGTTGACATATCAAGTGGAGTGACACATCAACATGCCAACTAGACATGTACACTCACACTTAATTACATTATTTGCAAGAAATACATTTTACA
>MU224061.1:1154183-1172652 GCA_018584345.1 Thuja plicata | reverse complement strand
TTCTAAACCAGCTCCACTAAGCATACTCCTAGCCTTCTCCATCAGTGTCCTGTTCATTCTCTCTACAACTCCATTTTTCTGCGGGGTGTAAGGATTTGTCTTATGTCTCTCGATTCCTTGTTCTTTACAGAACTATTCAAACTCTATGGAACAAAAATCACCACCATTATTAGCTCTCACACACTTGATTCTTTTACCAGTCTGATTCTCCATGAGAGCCTTAAATTCCTTGAACTGACTGAAAACCTATCTTACTTTTCAGGAAATATATCCAAGTCCTTCTACTATAATCATCTATAAAAGATACAAAATATATAGAACTAGAGATAGAAGGAACTTTTACAAGACCAAATACATTAGAATGAATAAGATCAAAAAGTCCAGAAGACTTGTGAGAACTGGAGTAGAACTGAACACGATTTTGCTTACCATAAACACAGTGTTCACAGAAATTGAATTCAAGACTACAATCATTTAGCCCCTTGATTCATTTTCTAGTTTTCAAGGTCCTAAGACCCTTCTCACCAATGTGACAAAATCTCATATGCCACAACATTGTCTTTTTTGTAGGAAGCTTGCCTTCCAAAGTGTTTGCACCCTTAGGTACACTTACTGCACTACCATCGGAACCCATTGCCACAGTCTTCTTTACTACTCATTTAGATGGTGGGGATGAAGTGATAGTTGTTCTCTTCTTTAAAATAGAAGAACTATTGCACTGAGCAATGCATGCATCAAGCTAAAACAAAGTACCTCTCCTAGTACCTTTAGCAAGCACCATAGAGCCTCTCATCATCTTGCATCCATCTTTTGAAAAGACAACTTGCACACCTACATCATTCAGCATACTTATAGATAATAGGTTTCATGCCAAACCCAGAATGTGCATAACTCAGTTGATTCCCTTTACTTGTCCATCAGGAAATCTGATAGTGACCCTTTCGTGTCCAACTATCTTTAGGTGAGAATCATCACCCAAGTACACCTTTCCACTATCAAACTCTTCATATTTTGAGAACCAGTTTCGATAAGAGGTCATGTGAAAAGAAGCACCTGAGTCTACCAACCACACATCATCAGATGCATGGGCTGCCAAAGCTACAATAAAAGCATCTCCATCTTCTTGAGATTTTTTAGAATCTGAATCTGAACCTTTCTTCTTCTTCTTCGGTTCTTTGCAGTCCCTCCGAAATGCCTAGATTTATCACAGTTCCAACATTTCACCTTGGACTTTCCAGGAGTCTTAGAACTCCCACAGGATTTGGATCTTCTCTTCTTTGACTTATTTTCATTCTACTTTCCTTTGTCGTTGGATCTCTCACAAACAGCAAGGGCTTCCTTAAACGAATCTAAAGTCTTTCTTTGCATCTCCTCAGATAGCAGTGAAGGCACCACATCATCCATATGGAATGTGACTATAGTACTTTTGAGAGCCATCACAAGATGGTCCCATGAATCTGGCAAGGAACAAAGAAGGGTCATACATCGATCCTCCTCCTTGATCTTGGCACCGGATGATGCCAACTATGCAATCAATAAATTGAATGCATTGAGATGATCAGTTACGGATCCGCCTTCCTCCATTCTTAAAGAATACAACTTCTTTCTCAGAAAAAACTTATTCACCAAAGATTTGGCCTGATACACAGACCCAAGCCGTTTCCACAAAGAATTTGCAGTAGTCTCATCAAGAACATTCAGAAGAACGACATCTGCTAAATAGAGTCTGATGAGACCCTTAGCCTTTCGATCCTTGATCTCCCAATCTTCTTGAGATATCACTGTAGGTCTCACATCAAGTGAAGTAGCCTCCCATAGATTGCATTCTTCAAGCATGTCTTCCATCTTGAGTTTCCACAACTCAAAATTAGTGCCATTAAATTTCTCCACCTCCATTCTATTGTATGAGGAACTTGCCATCTCAATATGCAAATAAGATTCAGAATGCTTTGCAACAAAAAACTCCCACTCAACTTGAGATTAGCTCAAAAAACCCTACCCAACAACTAGGATCAAAAGTTGATCAGGATCTGATACCACTTGTAAGGAAACTCAGGTGTGGAAAAAGCTTCCTACACTAATCTCTAAAGGAAAGTATTGCGCAAATTATTTTAAATCCTTACAATCTCATATTTGTTAACTACTTTAACAATGATATTGCAGCCATATACCATGCATACAGAAAATAGAGAATGACACAATGATTTACCCTAGAGAAAACCTTTCGGTAAAAAATCCCAGCACTCCAAAACCTGCATAATGTATTATCTTCAACACAACAGTTACAACACACTTGCAATGCAAGTTCTTTCAGGATACAATTGACACTCCAAGACAAATCTCGTAGCACAAGATCATACCAAAAATACACTCTTTTCCTATCCCAGTCTGCAACCCTAAAAATTCTTATATCATGCACATTCCTTTTTAGGGCAACTTCCAAAGATAGTCGTATTAGGGTTTTACCATTCTCCGAGAAAAGTGTACAGGCAAATTACAGAAGAGTGTACAGTACTCAACTTTATCAGTTGCCACATGTCTTCACCTGTCATTTAATCTTCTAGAAATAGTTCTTACGTGTCATAGGAATCCGTCATAACCATTTTAGCCATGATCTGCTTGCACGCAATTCAAGATACTGACACATCAAGTGGAGTGACACATCAACATGCCAACTAGACATGTACACTCACACTTAATTACATTATTTGCAAGAAATACATTTTACAAAACAAATAATAAGAATAGGAATTATCCAAGGTTGAGACACCTTATTCCTAACACAAATATAATTACATACAACAGTCATATTGATGGTTTGCACAAGGAGGGAAGAGTACATGAAGCTCTTGGATTGGTAGCCAAA
The DNA here is from genome assembly GCA_018584345.1 of Thuja plicata. Lineage (NCBI taxonomy): Eukaryota > Viridiplantae > Streptophyta > Pinopsida > Cupressales > Cupressaceae > Thuja > Thuja plicata. The sequence continues at coordinate 1,169,786 of MU224061.1, read as the reverse complement.
ATGATGAAAAATGGTTTTTCTCCAGACACCATTGCACACAATACACTCTTTACAACATAGGCAGAGCATATGAAGCTCTAGGACGAATATCTAGAGTGATGGAAGATGATTATTCTATCTTGGTATATGTCTTTTCCCAAGGATGAAAAAATAGATTAAAGCTAAAATCTATTTGTTCAAATGGCGAAGTTATGCCCTCCTCTCAATACAGGGACATTTAGTACAGCTATTGGACTGGACAAAGATGGCAGAATGATCAAGGACCTGAAATATTTTAGAAGCTAATTGTAGTTCGAGGAATTTCTTAGAAAATGATGTTTTCTGGTACATGGAAAGTGAAGTGAGAGTTCTTTTGTGTAACATGTTAATAGTAGTTATCTTCTAGTGACATGATATTTTGTGCTTAAGTCTCAATATTTGTAAATAATATTATAGCTAAATGACTAATCATGTAGCCACCTACATTAATTTTATTAAGGGCCATTGCAAGAATGGTGGAATGGACAATGCGTAAATTTAAACTTGTGAGCTGCCACTGCACTTGGTCACTTACTTGTGGGAAGTTTTAATGAGTTGCAGGATGGAATTTGTAGTTAATTTCCTACAAGTCCATGCTGAAAACTCATCTGATGCTGCATTTTGCCAAGTTTAATTTAGGTCTGACAAGTTTTGCTCATACTGAAATAGCATGTGATACTTGATAAGGTTACTAAAATTTGTGAGAGAAATTTATCTGAAGATACATTTTTGACAAGTTGCCTGCTAAGAAATCGTCCTTACACATAAACCATTTTTGTGAATAAGAAATTTCTGGAAGTAAACAACCATGCATTTTTGTCAGGATTCGCCAAAAAATTTGTGTTAATATTTATCCAAAATTTAAATAAATGCAATTGCATATAAAAATTCACAAATTGTGGCCTTTATCTTACACCTATGAAATTAATTTAGAAGTCAAAGACAAAGAAAATATATTACCTAATTCTAACAATTTAATGGAGAATTTCAAAACTATAATTTTACCTTTCACCAGAGAAGGTTAATTGAAGAGATATTGGCCATTTACCAGTTCAGCAGTCTAAAGCCTGGAAGATCTCTCTCCTCATGAGTAGTCCTAAGAAAATTAAAAAGCCCCTTTGCTGGATAATGATTTGAATAAAAACAACCATTGCCCAAATGTATAAATGGAATTCCAACATACCGTCATCTTAATTGACCACAGAACCAAGAAACAAATCAAACCCAAAAATATGTATTAATTAACCAAAAAGGCCCTCAATGATGTATATATTTCATTGTATATATTATTCAAGAAGAGTAGAGTGCTAAGAAATATTAGAGACTACTATCTATGTATCCCCTTCTTCTCCCTCTAACCTTATGACTTCCCAAAATATAGTTGTTGTGAAGAATTTTTAAGAGTTGTATGCCTGAAGTTAGTGTTGCATCACAGATCAACACAATGTTTATTAGTTGATTACTTTTTTTTCTAGACAAAGCAACACTATTAAAAAAATCTTCAAAGAAGAATCTAGAAACTATTTGCAAAGCTCTTTAATTCTTGTCTGAATATGCACTATAAAATCTAAAGCACAAGTCAATCCCATAAACTAGTACAAAAATCTGGACATGGGATTCATACAAAAGAGATTAAATCAAACCATAAGCATGACAAAAAAAATTATAATTTGTACACAATCACCCAGTTTAATAATATTGTGAAACAAATAAGAATGTGATGGCATGGTAGAATCGTAAAGTAAGATATAAGTGTGCACAAAATGGTAGAAGAATGCCTTGCAGAGCTAGATGAATAATCAATCACTATCTCCACTCGAGTCTTAAATTTTGACCTTTTTTTTTCTTTGATGCAGTATATTGGCCGGTAGGTTTGAACACTGGCAAACAAAAATTTCTGCCACCATGCCTGCAACCAAAGAGATAAAATTAAACCTCCGTTCTCATAAAACATCCATGAGAGCAGAATTTGGTGAAAAAAAAACCCTAAGCACTATTCACATGAAGCTTCTAGAAAAAAACCCAATAAAAATATATTTTCTTGCTCTAACCACTACTCACGGGAAGCTTCCAAAAAAAATCAATAAAAAAATATTACTCTGCGCATTCTTCTATTTCCTTCTCTACATCCACATTCTGTGATGTGATGGCTTTGGTAACAATGACTAATTGATCAAGTATAGAAGCATTTGATCAATGTATGTATAAGGTACAATTTGCATAAATACTTCCTTGGTTTTCTCTAGTACCTGTGTGTTCTTTGTCTCCTTTTTAAGCTTATCTTGGATAGCTTTCCTTTTACAAAGTTCTACATACTTTGTAAGGGACTCTGGGTCCAATGTCCTCGGATCATAGGTTGGTATTTCAATTATCTCATATAATGTAACTGGATTCTTTTTCTTTTTCTTCTTATTATTTGAAAGTGTAGTCGAGGCACTTGTATGCAGTACCATAGCAAGTTCCTTTTCATGGTCTAATGTACTTGATGAAGGCTTTGGGGGTGTATTTCCTTTTATATGCTACTCAGTGTCTACCTCTTGGTTTGGTGTGGACATCTCCACATCAACCTTTTCTTTATCTACAACTTCTCCTTCTGTATCCTTTGGAGTGGCATCACCTTGCTTCTCTTCTTCACCTTTATCTTTCTGCTCTCCATCTATTTCTTTCAGCTCTCCATCTTTTACATTTTGTTCATCAGTTGTGTTTTTTTCTCCTCTTCACCCTTATCCTCAGGTATACTGGCATCATTGTCTGGTGACTTCTCCTTTTCTGAGATGATATTGATAGCTTGTATCAATGATGGCATTTGGCCTGGTATGTTAACCTATGAAGCATCCTTTGTTGTGTCACGTTCCTTGTTTCCCTTAGAGGAAATAGTAACATCTTCATCTACCTTTACTTCATCAGTAGCATCTTCAGTTATATCTATTATTGTCACATCTTGGATTGTGACATCTGTTGTGTCTCCTAATGACTACAAAATCTGAGGAATGTCATCCATTTCTTTACTATCTTTTGTGTTCAATTCAACTTGATTGTCACCCTTAGTGTCATTTATAAGAATGCACTATGGGTTTTGTGTTGCCTCTTTTTCTTTATTTTGAGTCTTGTTAGTGAGTGCTAATACTCTCTCAGGGCTTGTATCCTCCTTAGGTAAATTGATTATTTTCCTTCAAGCATCCTCACTTTCCTTGTCAAGCTCAATTAGGCTTCCCTGTAATACTTTGTAGGCTCACAATTTTTCTCAGAACTTCTTTGAATGTAACTTCATCATTTCTTCAATTTCTTCCATTTTTGACTCTGGTGGCTTAACAAAAACCAGGGATCTTTCACTTATCTATTTTTCATAGTTTAGTGCAAATTTCCACCTTGCCAATAACTTGTTTAGAAGTTCTTGTGGCATCTTATTTTCAAACTATATAGGTATATATTTGAAACTAGAAATTGGCATGATGATGGCTTCTTCTATCTTATTCTGATCCTCACAATTTAGAATTAGCCATTTTATAATCTTAGGCTGAGATATTGAACTTGACCTGATGATTGATGCAGCAACCTCATCAATTATAGAAGGAACTTTGTTCTTAACAGATTTTTCATCTTGTTCGGTGTCCTCTATATCTTCCTTTCTTTGGATTAGTCTTTTTCTCCTCTTTGGTTCTAAATTTTTCCCAGTTTGGGTCTTCCTCTTGTAAGTCCTCACTTATCCTTTCTTAACCGGTGATGAACTTGCATCTTTTTATTCCTGACTCATTGTCTAAGATGCAATAGTAGTTCTTGGATTCTTTGGGGGTGGTGCATCAAACTCTATTGATTCAGAGTCACTCACTTGTTCATCTTCACTGATGGGTGACTATCCCTCGATGGCTTGTTGTTGGTCTATTTCTTCTTCATTGACAGACAACTTTTTCTTAAGAGTATTTACCATTTTATTCTTCTTTTTGTCAATGTTCTTCACAACTAGGCCGGTCTTTATCCTATCCTTAGCCTCTTCATAGGTTCCAAACCTTGGTAATGATTTGTCTAATGGTTCATTTAATAATGCTTCAATAGCATTTGTGGCCTGATCTATGTTGATCTCATATTCAAGTGGGGCTAACCATGTTTTCCTCGATACAGTCTGTTTGATCAAGGTGGTATCGGTGTCCACCATAAAACATATTTCAACTTTATATTTATCCACTAGTTGTTCTGGTATCCTCATCCTTTTCTACATTCTTTCCTTGAATCCAGTGAAATATTCATCCATGACTGATGTAAAGTTGTCACCTAGTGACTTAATGAATTCACTAATCTGAATTGTCACTGGCCGGGTAGTATCCCATTTGACATTACCGATAGATGGGAAAATTTCTTGAAAGTAGAAAAATATGCACATGAGGAGTGATCCAAACTTATAGGAGTTAGACTTTGTAGATCTGATTTTCCTCATGTTCTCTAATTGCTTCATTAGAAGCTTGGATAAATCAAACTGTAATCCCTTATTTACAATCTTGTGAGCAGTGTCAACAAATCCACATGTAATGTTTTTTAACTGGCTGGCTTGGAATATATTGCATCCCAATACACATGCACCAAATTTTAGTTCTAGATCTTTGATGGAGTTTACCTTCAATCCCCTTCCATCCCATTCTGCACCTGTCATCTTCTAATTCTCAACGTGAGAAGGTTGTTTAAGTGCCTTAGCCTTGTTTTTTATTGGATAACCGGTCACTGTGTGTATCACATCCATAGTGATCTGGTTTAGCTCATCCATCTACATCTTTTGGTCATGCACTCTGCTTAGCACTATCCTGATACACTCAATTTTAAACTCCTTTGGGAACATTTGGGCATTTGTTATCCCTTTCACATTGATATGTTTATGTTCATCCTTGATGGTTCCATCTGTGCAAAGCTTCTTGTAAGCTTGTTCGACCTCAAGATCTCCTATCCCGGTGATCTTTCAATGTATGTATGCCCTAACATCTTCAACAAGAAAAATCCTAGGTGGTATGCTTGAGAATTATCCAGTGTCGTCGGGTTGTGAGGAAACCTCGGGGCATAATTTATAATGTGGCACCTCACAAGTGGATTTCTTTATCAGTTTGACCTTATTATCTTTGGCATTCTTGATCTTGGTTACACGGGATGTTGTTTCCATATTTTGTGAATTTAGGGCTTTTCTCATAAAACAAACTATGAGCTCGTTGATTCTTAGTTACTTACTTAACTTGTTGTAGCTGTTGTGAATATGTTTGAATGTCGTGAATCTACTTCTTAATAGCTTCTGCAATCTGGTCATTGTTGGTCGCTCTGTTCTCTTCTTCACTATGCTTCTTTGCTCTTAATCACATGGTGAATAATGAGCTCTTTCATTGCCCATTTTATAGATGATGCCCTAAGTGGCACATTTAATGCTTTACCCACTTCTCGGTGTTTGAAGACGGAGTTGTTCATGTATCACACAAACTTCCAACTTGGGGTAAGTGACAACTCACTTGACCTTTCACATGTTTATTGATGGTGCTTGGTAAATGGAAAAGACTTCAATATCTTTTACATGATTATCGACGCATCTCAATTTACATTGTTAACTTGGCTTTCATATATACACAGTCGACTCTCGATATGTATTGACCAACGAGATTGTATTCATAAAATTATAACAAGTAATACAATAGTGCATCTTTATTCATGTTGGTTTGGTATTTTATTAATTTATAATGGAACATATGTAAGATATAACTTGGTATAGTGCAGTTCCATACTTACCTTTTCTTCTTAGGTGGGGGTGGTGATGTCACCAGATCCATTGGATAAGGTGTCACTAATTGAATTTCTAGGTCCATCATTATCATTTTTTGTAGCTTTCCTCAATATTTTGTTTCTCATCTTCTTGATGTCTTCAATGGTATTTCCATTGGGATAAGTGCTTATCTCTGTCACTCAGTCTCTGCAGTCCTTGCTTAGATGATTGACTCTATGACAGTGTAAGCATGCCATTCCGGGGTTAGTCCAACATCTAGACCTTCTCCTCCATTTTTTTATTCAGTTTGCATCTATGTGTCCATATATACCACATGATGTGCAATTTGTCCATGTGTTGTAATCCCAAACATATGAGTTACCAACTCTTTTTAGTTGATAAGCATTTTCATCTTCATTTGGCTTCCATGCTTTCTTTTTCTTCTTCCTGCATTCAAGAGATGTGTGCCCATGCATTTTTTAAGTAGGACAATATTTTTCCATGTAGGTTTCCTTGTTTGGTTGTTTCACCTTAGATTTACATTCATATACATTATGTCCTTTCTTGTTACAGTGATAACAATTTCCTATGAATGTAGATGTGGTTTTAGGAATACCTTTAATTTTTCTTCTATAGACATTTGATGTGTGGTCTGGTTTTTTACAATGATTGCATGACTTCTTCCTTGGTCTTGTATTTGTGTACACATGTTTTTTATCAGCTTCTTATGGTGATTCTCCATGCTTGGTATACCCTAGTCCAGTGTTTTTGTTGACTCTTCTTTGCCCATCCATAAAATAATCCATTCTTTTTGTACTTTCTTCAGCTCTCTTAATCATATTATTGTGTTCTTGTTGAATCCTTACTTCATGCTTTAGTTTTTCATTTTCTTTTCTTAGCTCACCAATAGCTTATATTTTTTCAATGAGTTCTATTTTCATTCGATTTGCCTCTTGACTCATAAGAATAATCTAATTGGTGATCTCATGATGATGTTTAGTAAGTCTTTGTATTCCATACTCTCTCTCTCTTGTAGCTCTTCAGTGATCTTCCTCCTATCATCAATAGCTAGTATTCTTTCTTGTTCAACTTGTCTAGCATTATTCATAACATCAATCATCCTTACAATATGTGTCTCTTGACCAATTCGCAATATATTTACTTTCTCTATGAGATGTTGATTAATTTCATTGAGATTTGTAATGCCTCATTCAGATGTGTCTAATGTATTGCAAGATGTAGATCCTGATGATTCGAGCAAATCAGGTATCTCTTCTTCATGATAGTTTGTTTCATTGCATCAAGATTCCATAAACTTTATTTCATCTAGTAGCTCTCTCATCTTGATTCTTGCTGCTATGTATTGCTCATAGAAGATCTGTATCTGTAACTTCTGATTCTCAATAGTCTTATCTAGCTTATACCTTTCCATTGTATGATCTTTTCTCTCAAGCATTTAAACTTTTCCAAATAAGAGATCTATCTCTAATACCAGTTGTTGGAAATAATGGAATGGTGTGTACTATGAGGGGAGGGGTGAATCATTACCCTTAAAAAAAAAATTCATTTAACCTTAATCCTTTTAGTAATCAGTTCCTTAACAACCATATGTGTTATTCTATCATTATGCATGTAATGTCAATTCATAAACATAATTTACATGTAAACATTCATAGAAACATTCATGAAATGTATTGACACATGACACAAGATTTGGTAATGCAGAAAAATCCCTATTAGAAGGTAAAAACTGTGGTGGGGATGAAACCCACAAAACTTCACTATCTGCAGAATGGAAGGGGCTGGTTAAGGCTTATAATTTTATCACTTGTGATGATCCTACCTTGTTAGGAGTAACATGTTTAAACTGGTTAAGGTCTACTCTGTTAAGAGCTTTAGCAACACTATTTAGTGTGCACTCGATTAATATGTTTACAAAAGGATTTTTAAAACCACCTTCTCAAAAGATTTAGTCTATTTGTTACAATTTTTTTAAATTAAAAAAGTAACCAAGACAAGGGGGCTGACCCAAACAGTCATAGCCAGCACTAGAAGTGCATACTACCAGCAGAAAACCAGCATAGCATGGGGTCAAAGAAACCTCACCCAATACCCTTTTTCAACATCAAAAATTAGAAAATTAAACTAACAGGCCCCAACTCCACCATGGAGCTGGTAACCAGCCTGCACTCCCTAATAGACCCCAGGTTCACCTTGAAGCTGGTAACCAGTCTGTGAAAGTAAGTATCAAATTAATTAACATTAAAGTAGGAATTATGATTAACAGTATAGCAGGAATTAAATCTAAACTAGTAGCAAGAGTAATCCCTAACAGACCCCAGCTTCACCTTGAAGCTGGTAACCAATCTGTGAAAGTAAGTTTTAAAGTAATTAACATAAAAGTAGGAATTACTTTTAACAATAAGGGAAATAAGACTAAACCCATAGTAAAAGTTTAGCATAACCACAACAAGGCCCTCAATGGCCAACCAATAGAAATCAAAAACAAAGCAAAGCATAGAAAAAGGAGCAGGTTAATTGGGGTTTTTACCCCCATTGTCTAGCAACAACTTGAGCCAATCCTCTGCAAGGAATTGGAACAACTTCTCATTCTTGTGTTCTTCTGCCTGGGTAGACCCCTTTGCCATTTGTAGAAGCTAGAGAGTGGTAGCCCATGAATGCATAACCTTGACCGCGAACCCAGCCACCTTGTTGAAGCTTTCACCCAGATTTTTTATTTCCTCCTTGACCTCCCTCAGATCCATTTTAGAGACCTAGTCCAGGGAGGAATCCTGAAGTTTTTAATATCATTCTGGATTTGGGCTCATTTCATTCACCATGTTCCAAATAATCTTGGTCGCCATTTCCTTAACCTTCGAGATCTCAATTTTGGTTTTCTCCTCCCCCTTGGGTTCCTCCGCCATCACCTAGGGGTTCACAGACAACGGGAATGTGTTCTGTGAGTCCACAGTCTTATCTTCAAACAACTTCTTCTTGGAAAGGTCCATGGTGGGCATAGTGAAGTTGGCCAAAACATGGGGAGAGTCGTGGCTCTTCTTATCCCCATCCAGATCTTGAGGGTCTTTTCCTTTTTCTTTCTCCTTGATCTTTCTTTTCTTCCCCTTTTTATTGTTTCCATTGGTGCTAATTTTTTTAACCTCCTCCTTCTCTGACTCTTTGGCTTCCTCCTCATCTTCAATGTAACATTTCCTAACCACTTTTTTCTTAAAGTAGGTTTTAGCAATTCTGTGGAACCTCCTTCTGCTCTCATTATCTTCCTCATCCTCCTCAAAATCAATAGTGATTTGGGTGGCACCCGTTGACCCCGCATTTGCCTTCTTAGCTTTTTCTAGGGTTTTGGAGGAAGATGAGGGGTTAGAATGGGTTCCCGTTGCCTCCTTAGGGCCCTTCATAGTCAGCATGGTAATACCTTGTAAAGACACAATTCTAAAGTGATTAAGCAAGGGAAAGTAGTAGTTGTAGCAAGTGCCGAAACGGCCTTCCAGGGTAATATACTTCATGAGAATGAGGCAAACATCATTCCATGGGCTAGGCAGCTCCTCCCTTTTAAATCCTCCATGGATTGGAACCAGAACCTCTATTTTCTTGATTAATCTCGCCTTTCCAGAGTCATCACGGCTCTTCGTAATCTTTTTCCACTTCTTCCCCTCTATGGAAAGCCCTGTAGCATGGGCTATAAATTCTTTGTTAACCTCAAAGGTAATACCATTAATAGTAACTTTGCGCTCAGTCCAATTTTTAACCAGCTACATGGAGATAATTTCATCACATCCTCTCATAGCTTCCATGAAGGGATAAAACTCACCCTCCTTTAGATAGGTTACCACACACTGGTTTTTGAGAAAACCTACCTCAATCCTGGGGTTTCCACCCTCACCATATCGCTGCCCATATTGGAGCTACACTTGTTAGAATGTAGTCAAAAAATACTTATTGACCTGAGTATATGCAATCTTGAATTTCTAAGTATAGATCCATTAAATTTTACAATATGATGTATCACTTATAGTGATTTATTAATACCTCTATTCTGCTTGGTAGCCTTGAATCTAGTTCTTGATAACTATTTTAATCTTTTGCTATCCTTATGCATAAAACTCTGTATTTGATCCATAGATGTCTTGGTGGCTACAATCATCATCACATCATCTTGTTTTGGTTGATTACACATCTATTTATAAATTAAATTTGACCTAAATAAGTTTCACACTTTTCAATGATAACTCTATGATCAAAGGTTTACAACTTGACCTTGATCTCCTAGTTTGCATGTTTTCAATCAGTTAGACTGATTAAAATGATTATAATTACATTAATTGTCCCTCAAGAAATGATTTTGAAGATGTTCTTTAAATCTAAATATAAAACTTAAGTGTTTTATCTGACGTGTAAGTCAGATCCACATTTCTCAGAATAAAACTATCTCTCGATAGACTGGTGCTCAGGTTGCTCTTTAGTCTTTCTTCTCGGGTTACTCTGTAGACTGTCTATAAATTTTATCTATTGTCTGCTCTATCGATTTACACTGTTGACTTCTCTATCAGGTTACACTATAAACTTCTGTTGGGTTCCTCTATGAAGTATGTTTTCGGTTTACACAATGATCTATCTTGTCGGGTTCCTCTATACTTAACATTTTCGGTAACCTTTGTTTACTGTTGTGCAAGTTGCACTGAAAACCTATCTTTCGGTGATCATGTATTGATGGTTCAAAAAATGTTTTCTTTGCATAATAATGCCAAAATATGTCATCAATTTATATGTCCATGGAAGATACATTAAATGGACTATGAGTATACATGATAAAATTTCTATTATTGATAGTAAACAAGAGTAGGTGACTGGGGAGAAATATAATTCCAAACCTTAATATAAATGAAAGTGAATGCTGAAACAATAGTTATATTAGATATAACCATTATATTATGAATAAAGTGGTCAAACCCTATAGGTGTAAGCATTGATGGATTCATGAAAATATGATGAAAATGAACCTTGCTCCAAGATTAATACAAAGTTTAATGAAACAAAACGTATACATCTCAATATGACCACACTTAGACTAATCAAAATGGTAGCTATGAAATGATAATTTTCATATATAAATATAAAATAAAAAAATTAAATGCAAAGATGATTAAGATACACATTTCAAGGACAAAAATGTGTGAAGATGATATAGTGTTGAATTCAAATCACCTTATCTTTCAATGGGAAATCTATTTCCAGTGCTTGAAATATTGAGTATACACATGATTCTAGAATTATGGTAAAGGATTAAGTATGTAGATTATGGTCACTTATGCTTACACTATTCATTTTTGACTCAAAAATTTAATATGAGATACTATGCAGTTCCTTTCTTATTTGTTGAATTTTTTTTGTCTTGCATTGACTACCAAGGACTAACACTATTAGGTGTCCCTTGGGACATCATGAATTTGTAAGGTTCATTTTCGCCAACATCAACCTCCATTAATTAGACCAACATTATAGTTGTATAGACTATCAAGGACAACACCCTTTCTTGATGTAAATATTATACAATGCTAACAAAAATTTAGCTTCTTTTGGCACTCCTAATATTGCTCAAAATGGATAATATTTTTAATAACAATTGAATTGAATACACATATAATGTCTTGAATTACCTAAATGCATAGAAGTGAATCACATAAAATATTTTTCAAGTAAGCTCATTATGAATATAAAATTAATAGAAGTAAATATATTTTGAAATTAAAATTTTGAAACTTAAGGATCAATTTCACATAATGTAAAAAAATGTAATAAATCAATAAGATCCAATAAACAAGAGGCACTAGAAGCACAATAACGATAATCATGAGTAAAGGATGGTTTGAACCTAAGTATAAAGTAATCCATCATTAGACATGATAAATACGTCTATGATAGACATGACTCCTCAAGGAGTCACGTCTATCATATACGTGGCTCCTCTTTTAACTTTATCCCAACATCCTTATCATAATAAGGTAGAAGACAAAACTGATAATAATTGGTATTAATAAACACAATTTAAACATAACGTATGAAACTTTAAGTCGATATTTCAAATCGACGGTTTTAGTCATGGCAACATAAATTGACATTTTAGTCGATATTAAATATCCGATCAATGATAATTATTATTATTATTATTATATAACAATAATAATAATGATAACCATTATCGTTATTATATTAAAGCAATAATAATATTTATAATAAGAATATAAAATAAATATGAATATGAATAAATATATTATTAATAATTATTATTATTGATATATATATAAATATATCTCATGATTTATGTATTATTGCAATCTGAATATTTATCTGATCGATGCTACAATTATGAACAGTAATGCATAAAAGAAAAGCAATCACAAAGTGACTACAAACATTGATGGTCAGTGGAACTCGACGGAGAGAGATCACAGAAAGTCAAGTTACAGTGTTGCCCGAGCAATGAAACCGACAAGCAGAATCACAAGCATACCCGACAGCAAGGAGCAAAGTGCAAGCCCGAAGAACAGACAACCGCAACGGACAGACTAACCCAATGGAGAAGCCGAGGTGAACTGAAGTGATGACCGACGACAAACAAAGAGTAAAACTGAAAAGAACTGAAGTTCACAAAATGACAAAATGCTTAGCTATCAAAGAGATAAAGAAGGACTTAACTAGTTGTTATCATTGTTTTCATTGACAAGATAAAGCTAGAGATAAGTGATTGATTTAAATTTTTTTTATTCCAGTTGGCAAGAAGATCTCTACGAGATAAAATAGGATTTTTCTTTAAATCAAATTAGCTAAACTTGTGGATCACGCCAAGATCAAGAAAATCAAGAACCTAACAAACTGTGAAATCATGTCTATAAAGAGACAACCTAATTCATTACGAATTGTGGGGTGAGAATGAAAAAGAGGATGCTGAAGAGAAATTGATGAAGAACAACTTCATACAGTCCTGATGAATCAAGCTAAAGAAAGAGCTAAAGTACTCTGCAGACACCGAGCAACAGAGCATAGAATCGCCAAGCATAATCAAAGTGGAGGAAAGGTATTAACCGAGGTATATTGATCAAATAGTTTATGAGCTTACAATAGATCTAAAAATCTGCAATTAAAGTTGTATATGTGAACAGATCATACTAATTCAGTTTAACCATTGAATCAGAAAGTCTCTTAACTAAGCAGGATCCAAAGGATTCTTTTGTAATTGAGATACATCCAATAGAGTATCAAAAATTTTGTTCATGAAGATAGAATTAGGTGCCCAATACCTATTGATAGGCCAAGTGAGTGTTTGATAAAGGAAGGTAGCATATAGATGCCAGATATCTAAGTGATAGACTAAAATCTTAAATCCTCTAACAAGGTCACACCTAACAGTGTTTTTGTAACCTTTAACAGGGTTGGCTCTTCACTGAGCTCACTTCAGAAGAGTGAAAATTTTGGGTTACTGGTCCCAAGTGTTTTTTCCTTTAACAGGGTTTCCACATTAAAAATCCATGTGTCAATGTGTCTATGAGTCATTACTTTAGTGTTTTACATTTCTCATTACTTACTAGATTGATTGGTATACTCTAAAGTTAATTTACTATCATTCGGTAAATTGATAGACTACTTTTCGGTAAACACGCAGTAGAAGGTTTTACAAAGCATTCCGGGCAGTAGTAAATTGATAATAGTAATTGGAGACATTCATCTTATAGGACTGAAGATAACTAGAGGCATAATTTGTGGTATTCAGTTTTAAGGGTCTATTATTGAAATATTTTTGAGGCCACTGATACCAAGAACTCTTCTTAAATAATTTCAAATTTTCATAGCCACGTTCAATAAGGATCACAAAGAAAATATATTCTCTTGCATGCAAACCATCATGATCCTAATTGTTGATGAATATGATGTAATTTCTCAACCTCTTATATCTATATTGTTGGCTGTTATGAGGCAAGAACAGGATGTTACTACAGTTGCATATGAGCTGGTCATAAGTATTTTCAAAGAATTTGTGAAGGTGAAACCTTAATTAATGAGGATGCTAATGCAACAAATATTAATAGAGAGATTACCATGGAATGTCTCCATAATTCTTTGGGTGAGTGTACAACTATTAAGTATGAGGATGTGAATAATGAAATTAACAAAAAAACTTTTGGCATACATTCAAAACTATCAAATGAAGTCAATGACATTATTAAAAATGTTGGAATAGTTGAGCATCTTCATAATAGAGAGGCACAGGTGACTAGGTACAACTATGGAGTTACTGTTGACAGGTATGACATAGGGTCTGATTTTGCTATTCATCATAGTAGTTCTTTTGATTTGCATGAACATGGGTGGAAGACTCGATTTGAGGTGATCATTGATAACCCGTTGTTTGAGATGGGTGATGAGAATACATATGGCAATCCCTTTTTTGAGTTGGGTGATGGGACTAGTCTTGATTGCAGCATTGCACTTTGTGGAAATAGTAAGGTATGGGATCCTGGAATTGATTTGGTGTCTAATTTCTAGCTTGGTGTAAATCTTAGTTCACATTATGAGGTGGATGGATACCCTTTTGTGAGACCACCGGATAAGAAAATTGCAAATGAGAAGATAAATGGAGACTGCAATTGGAGTGATATGATACTAGGAGGCATCATCATACTTAACTATATGAGGTTTGGAAATTTTTGTCATAAGTTTTGGATTGGGCCAATAGATGGGACATTTCATACATTATCCAACTTGGTGAAAGATAAAGATAGGGAGATTGTGGATCTTTGTCTTCATTTGAGTATGTCTCATCATTCATTGTATAAGTCAGGAAATCAATCCTATATAACAACCACTGGTGTAGAATGACAATGTAAGAGATAATGACAATACAAGAGATATTGGAAATGAACAAATTAATGAAAGGATTGATGAGCTTCACAAGAAAATACCTTGCAACCTTGTGACATCATTTGAGATAGATTTATTTGAGACACTACCACCTCTAACAGTATGTGGTAAATTTGGCCTTGTTAATTCACCATACACTTTGACATAGTCCTTCTTCACCAAGTACACACAAGACTAAATATGAGATTATTCATCTTGTCTACCTACATGATTTGACATGTTGCCTTCTATCCAGATGGGGTTTTTGAAATTGCTCTTAGAACGAGAGTCTCACAACCATGGACCAATCTAGGAATGAAGGATTTATCATGATGAATGCAATAAAATGCAATATTATACTAAGAAATGAGAGATATGAGATAATCTAAGACATGATGATCAATGCAATTATTCTAGAAATTGAAGCTATTCTATTGCAATATGAAATTATTCTATATGAGATATTAAGAAATGAGACAATAATTCAGTATTCTAACAATGCATAAGTGAGTGGGTGGGTGATCAAGGAGTAATCGGGGGTTTGAATGAAGAATGAGAGTTCTTTTATAGACTCAGAGATGATCAAAATAGAAACTTTCCTCTTTGAAATAAAACAGATAGAAAAGCCAATTCAGAATAGAAAGCTTTATTCAAAAGAATACAATAAATTGTTCTCTTCCTGCTTTAACTATTTTCTTTCCTTGATTTAATTATGTTTTATTTGAATTAAATTGTTTTCTTTCTCTTTAAAGCCCAATTAATTCAAAGTTTCCATTTCTGAATAAAATAAAGATTTTTTATAGAATATTCAATTAATTAGATAAATATGACCTCATAATTACTTTTTCTCAATTATCTAAATAATTAAATTCAATTATTGAAATGAGGATATTTATTTAATAATTAAATATTATTTAATTCCTTTTTCATGTGTCTCAACTAAAGAG
>MU224061.1:1120683-1131401 GCA_018584345.1 Thuja plicata | reverse complement strand
TCTCGGGAGGTAGCCACTCTAGAAGAATCACATGAATTTCTCTTACACCCAAGATCCATAAAGGTGAGGGGAGAGGATATGTTCATGTAGTTCTTAGGATTATAATCTAAAAAACACTTCAATCACGTAAGACAATGATTCATTTTAAGCACCAACCGAAGTGTGTTTTAACTACTGAAAACAGATATAAGAAGTTGTGAAGATATGCAAGGTCTTCAACAAACATCCTGCAATAAAACCCATTAGTAGTTTGTAATGCCTTTCTTCATATCAGCATCCTGCAAAAAACATGTCAAAAGTTTATGATGGCTTTCTCTTTATCTCAGCGTCCTGCAAACCACTGTAAAGTTGTTTCAAAAGATAAAATCAGGGAAACCTAGTTGTCAGAAAACAACAGGTGGTTAGAAAACTAAGACAATAAAATATTAAAATGAAAGCTCTGGTCTATAATTTCATGCGATAAAGTATGCTAGATCATGCGAAGAAGTTTTGTGTGCCACACAAAGAACTAGAAAGTTCGCGTGAGACATACAGAATGTTCACACGATATTAAAACTGAACTTGTATGGAAGTATGGACAGAATGCAAAAAAATGTAAAATATGAAATGAAATGAGGCCAGAACAAAAATGTATGTATGTGGGATAAATATCTTTCACAAGGTTATAAAAGATGGATAAATATCTTTCACAAGGTTATCCCTAGAATGAGGCTTAACCTTCAAGAGTCAGGGTTAGATTGCCCCGATACCTGTCCCAAAAGATGGATAAATATCTTTCACAAGGTTATTCCCAGAATGAGGCTTCACCTTCAGGAGTCACGGTTAGATTTCCCCGATACCTCTCCCAAAAGATGGATAAATATCTTTCAAAAGGTTATCCCCAGAACGAGGCTTAACCTTCAAGAGACAGGGTTAGATTTCCCTGATACCTGTCCCAAAAGGTGGATAAATATCTTTAACAAGGTTATCCCTAAAATGAGGCTTAACCTTCAGGAGTCAGGGTTAGATTGCCCCAATACCTATCCCAAAAGATGGATAAATATCTTTCACAAGGTTATCCCCATAACGAGGCTTAACCTTCAAGAGTCAGGGTTAGATTGCCCTGATACTTGTCCCAAAAGATGGATAAATATCTTTCACAAGGTTATCCCCAGAACGAGGCTTAACCTTCAGGAGTCAAGGTTAGATTGCCCCGATACCTGTCCCAAAAGATGGATTTTGAGAATCATCTCTAGAACAGAGCTTGATCCTCAAGAATCTAAGTTAGATTTCTCCGACGCTGAAAAGATGACAAGATGTAAGGAATAAAGATGCCCTTGTTGATTGTGGAGTATCCTATTTTGACTGTGAGGTATGAAAAACTAAACATGCCCCAAGTGATGAGATGCCCCTAGAAAAGAGGACTTTTGAAAATCAGATCAAATTGATTGAAATAGATTCAATGATGTAATCATCCTACCCCCTCGGGAGTGAAATGGAAAGATGACACACCATATTGATGATGGAGAGTGAAAAATCACAGAGAGATGTTGAGTCGGAGATCAAGAAGAACTCAGAATAGATTACGGAAGAATTTAGAAGATTTAGAATCAATTTTGAGTGATTTTGAGGTCTGGTTTGACCAAGTTTGACTAGAGTTGACCAAAGTTGACTAGAGTTCACTTTTGAGAAAAAAAAGTCAAAGAATTTAGAAAATGATGATATGATAAGATTCTGACAAGAAAGCGACGTCAGAAAGTTGACCGCACAAGTGTCCGATCACGTTTGTCCTAAAAATTTTAAAATGTGATTTTGAGCTATATAGAAGTGTTAGATTTCAATTTCGATCACAAAAATGGATTCAGAGCTGTCAAATTAGGTAGTGGTGTCATTTTTGCGCAAAACGGATCACTTTGAAAAATTAGGTCAAAACCTATATAAGGATGAAAAGGGTCATTTTCAAATCATTTAAACCCTTTGACTTTGTGAGAAAAGAGCTCTGAGCTAAAAGACAAAATGGTGGTCCCCTATAGTAGTCATCAATTCAAGTGATCTAGGAGACATAGCCAGCCCGTAGCATACAGACCACCTGTAAGTAGTCGATAAACCTCTCCGCAATTCAAATTTCATTCATTTTGGTTGATTTATGCTCATTTTTTTCACGTTTTTAAAAGTTGAGTCACAGGTCTTTGAGAAAAGAAGTAGTTTCTTCGCGCACCCCATAGGGAAATCTCATGTGAAAAAATGACATGTTCATGCCACTCGGTGTCGAATCTTGCACGAGTCAGTACCCAATTTCACGTGAGAAACCCCTTAACAGGGCGTTTCTTCGCACAAACAGGCATGAAAGATCACGCGAAATGCCAATATCGCGCAATGCGAAGAACTTTTCACGCAAAAGAGAACTTCTTTGCACAAAATTCGGGTACCTCACATGAGAAAAATTGGTTCGAATGAGCATGAAATCAGTCTGCGTCGCATCCAATAACTTATACATCAACATCGTTACCATCTACAAAATGTCTTGAATGCTTTCATATCTCATTATGCTTTGATTATTGTCAATTACTGATCATGCTTTGTTGTTCGAATGTCTTGCAGGTTGACTTTCCAGATGTAGCATTCAGATCGCATCATTCGGCGATCAATAGATTGGTATCTCAGCTAGATGATGTTGAGATGGAACACATAGGCATGTTGGGATTGAGCACATTATGTGATATACCTGAGATTCGGGTTAATCATGGACTACTAGGAGCTTTGGTTGAGCGTTTCCATTTGAAAACAAACACATTTTACCTACCACAGGGGGAGATGACCAATTTTGAGGTGTTACACTAACCACTTGGAAAGGACATGAGACAAGTCAAGATTTGGTTATGTTTGATGAGTCCAAAGAAAGTATAAAGAAGAAGCCCAAAATTCTGATTTGGGACAGCAGTTGTTTTCCTTCCTGTTCTCATGAGTTTGCAGCCTTTACACCTGAAATAACAAATGAAGAGAAGTCTACAAGAGTTGGCCACAAAGTTTTCAATGAAGAGGTGCTTGTAAAGATTGAAGACAATACACTAATGTATAACAACAATTTTGATTTTTACAATAGTTATATTTCTTTACATGCAATGTCCCCTTTTTGTATTTATATGGACACTACATAGATTAACTATTGCAAAGTGCAGATATGTGAATTATGACAGTCGACTATGAACACAGATTAATGAATTATGAATATGACTGGTAATTCCAAATTCTACAATAATGGAAATGCACTAATGAATATGCGATATTAAATGGGATGAACATATATGATTGGTATTTCCAAATGCCAAAATGGAAGACAATCTGATAGTTCCAATTCTATTACAATGATAATGCAGAGATAATTAAACCAATGACTACGAAATATGCCTGGCATCTCCGAAGCTATATATATATATATATATATATATATATATATATATATAGCTTCGGAGATGCCAGGCATATTTCGTAGTCATTGGTTTAATTATCTTTGCTATATATATATATATATAATTGTCTATTTCTGATTTAGCAATGAATTATGTGCACATCACCTTGTGAGCCATCTCTGATCTTCAATATGGTAAATGCTGCAAATTACAGGATAGATATCTTGGCAGAGGTATGCCATCTCAAGTATTCTAATATGAAATATGCAATTACTTTGTATAGGAGCCATCTCTGATATGTCTATAAGATTTTTTGCTCTTGATTGGTGTCATCTCTGATCTACAATTATTATATTTGCACTGAAATAGGTTGCGATAGCAACTGATTATGCTCTTTATTGAGCGGTTTTCACAACAGGAGATAAGTTTATAAAATCAACTCTTCACATCCCTTTGGATAGCCAATCGGCTTAGTATGTATATGTGCTGAAGAGGCACGATGAAATGATGCCAAACTTCAATAGTAATAACTACCATTGTGAACTCATAACTGATACGATTGTTGTGAATAATCATATGTAAAAGCATAATAATTGATACATGCCAAGTATCGATGGTAAATGAATATAGCCATCGCTGTGAATTATTATTTTAATCATAATAATCATTTATGATTATTATGAGTAATCAATTGGATTATTCATAGTAATCATAAATCATTATTATTAGTGAAGTCAACCTAGAATACCGTTGTCTATATAATCAAGTCCATGAGTTGGCAGTGACACCTGACCATGGAGAACAATGATAGCTAAGACGTCATTGTGTGGGTGGGAAACTTAGCCTAAGAGAAGGGTGGCGAGCTCGAACACCTGTTTTAAAAGCTTTTGGGAATGCCACTGAATATTCCTTTTCCTTCAATGTTTTATTTGTTTGAAAATGAAATATTGAAGCCCGATGAAGTTTTGGAAACCTTGCAAATACCCATCCAATCACATTTGCTTGAAATATTTTAAGTCTTTTTAATCTTATGTGACACATTTTGAAAGATTATCAAGCTGGGGAGTAGTTTCGACAATCTTTTTGGAGCCCCTCACATTAATATGTCTTGTTGTGGGTGATGTGTTGAGAAAAGTTAGTGGTTTAAATGGTTCAAAAACAAAGTAGGCTTTGCAACTATCTCCTAAATCCTTGTGTCTTCCTTAGGGTTTCCTTATTAGGTATGTCATACATTGCCTTCATACCGCATTAATTACGAGATTTTACCATTTAGGTTTTAATGGAGGTGGCCAATTTTGGCTCAACAATTGCTACTGGTGCCAAAGTTTTGGCTGTTTGCACTAATGGCTCCATTGAGAAAGCATCCCAGGAAATTCATCCCCAAGGTTTTCCATGAGGTAAGTCTTCTACCCCTGATGTGTTTTTGCCAGTGTCATATTTCGACCAGGCTTGTGATTGGTTAGAGAATCATACTCTTATTGGTTATTTTGTTGGTAGAATTCCATCTGAGAGTGTGCTTAAAGATTGGGTCACCAAATCCTGGGCCCCTCATGGGGTCTTCCTGGATGGTGTTGAGAACCTTACTAAAGTTTTTTTCCTTTTTCACATTGAGAACCCATCGCATGTTGATGGTGTTCTCAAGCATGGCCCCTGGTTTGTTTGCACCTCCTTGCTAGTTTTCCAACCATGGTTGAGATACTTTACCATCTCTGAAGATAAGAAATTGAAAGTGCCTATTTGGGTTGAATATCCTGGTATGACTTTCCCTTGTTGGCCTTTCCTGCAAAACATAGCTCAATCGCTTGGTTGGTTTGTCTGTTTGGAACCCAACCATTTTTATCATGCTCGCCCTCAGAAGTGTGTTTGTGTAGAGGTTGATCTTGCCCAAGACCTCTGTGAGTCCTTAGATATTTAGATTGGTGGGTGCACTTTCATCCATAAGGTAATGTATTTAAATTTACCCAATACTTGTTTCCGTTGCCACTCTTTAGATCAAAAGATTAAGGATTGTCCTTTGGATGCTTCTCGGCCAAGGGTTACTCTTAGGGAGCCAGCTGCTCCTCATCCCACAGAGGCTAATAAAGTAGAGGCAACATGGACTACTATGGTTTGAAAGGGAAAACAAGGAATGTTACCTCAGCCTAAGCAGGCTTTCATCAGTTCATCAGCTCTAGCGAAGACCACCAAGGTCATTTCACACCCTGTTTCTCAGGGGACTTCTCTAACCTTTTCAAAGTCATTGGTCATTCCTCCGACCGTCTCCATGGATCCTTTGCCTCTTCCTACTCCACCCTCTTTTTCAACAGAGTTCAATGGATCCTTTTGTCATTTCTCTTGCAGCCCTTCTGGCCACGACAAGCTTAACAATGTAAAGCCAGGGAAGCGTTCTCTTTTCCCAGGTGACCTTTACCCATCTTTCAACTCTAATTCATCCTTCCTGTGCAACTTCTCCTCACTTGGGGACAAGGAAACCATGAATGAGGGTTTTTAATGGATTTTCTCTCTTGGAATATGAGGGGTCTCATGAAACTCTCCGGAAAATATATTGTCAAAGATTTTCATCATTGATTTCCTCAGATAGATGTTTTATGCCTTTAGGAAATTAAGATTGTAGGATTTATTCTTTCTGCTGCTAGCAGAATCATTTGGCCCCAAAGTTTGGTTTTCTCATAATCCCAAAAGGCTGGTAGAGGAGGGGTAGTTACATTATTGGCTCCACATTGGAAAAATGTCATTATCAACCATGGAGAAGATCCTTTCCATAAGCTGGTGTGGATTCTTTTTAATATTAACAATCACCACTTTAGTGTTATAAATCTTTATGCTCCCAATGATGTTGTGGAAAGAGATTTTTTATGGCGATGGATTGATGATTCATTGCCACCTGCCACTTGGGTTTTATGTGGCAATTTTAATATGATTGAGGTGGCTTCTGATAAGGATTTCATTTCACCTTTTCACTAGACAACTGGAGAAAGAGAAGCATGGTTTCACATGCATAATAAATTGGGTCTTTCTAATCCCAATCTCAATCACTATCTCCCACATGCGACCTGGCATACCTGGAGCAATTATCGAGATGGTTCTAACAGGGTTTTTAAGAGGCTTGATCATGCCATGATCTCCTCTCAATCTTTTTTTTTTCCTTTGGGACTTCACAAGAATTGCTAGTTATGCCTTTGCCAGATATTATGTTGCCAGACCACCTTCCCATTAAATTCTATATAGAATGGATTGTTCACCAGCCACATTCCTATCCGCAACCTTTTTTTCTCAACACATCATTCCTCAACCATCCCTCAACTCTGGCACACATAAGGAATGTTTGGAACCTTCAACCTAGGCGCACTCAATTGTCAGGGTAGATTTCATGGTGGAATGCAACCATTACTAGCACTACACGCTTTCTCTGCTTTTATGGGAAACAACTGGTTTATTTCTGCCACCGGTCCTATGCTAGAAATACCAAGGACTTGCTTGCGGTAGTTGACAATTTTGTAGCTCATCCTTTCTCCCCAGAGTTACAGCTTAAGGTGGCAGATTTTTGTCATGCAAAGTAGGTTGCTAACACTTATTCTGCTAGGGGAGCTCAAATAAAGGCACGTCTTCATTGATTGAAAGTGGGAGATCATGCTAGTAAAGATTTTTTCTCTTCACTAAGCCCCAGGCATTCCAATTCAGGGATTAAAAGGATCAAGGTTGGCAACTCAATTTTCACTGAGCTTCCCAACATTTTGCAAGCTTTTGTTGCACACTACAAATAAATTTTCACAGCCCATGATTCCACTCCTGCCTCTCGTCAAGCCTTAGAGGATTTCTTATCCTATGTTCCCAGTCATCTCTCAAACTCTCAACAAGTTTTCTGTGATAAGACTTTGTCTATACAAGACCTTAGGGAGGTTGCCTTCTCCATGGCTAACGATAAGTCCCCAGGATGTGATGCCTTTCCCTGTGAATTTTATAAGGCCCTTTGGGATACTTTAGGGATAGACCTTCATAATTTCTATTTAGAAGCACTGTATACTGAAACATTGGGTGATAAAATAAATAGAGGAAATATTAAGTTCATACCTAAATCTGGCTATCCTAAAGACATTTGTAATTGGTGCCCCATCACATTGCTCAATGCCTCCTATAAAATCATAGCAAAGGCCTTGTCACTAAGAATTTTCCATCTTCTTCCCCAAATTATTCACCCAGAGCAAACAGGCTTTCCAATCCTAGTTCATCCTGGATAATATAATTGTAGTTTGGGAAGGTATAGAACGGGCTCGCCAATCTAGTCAGGCCGCTATTTTCCTCAAAGTTGTCTTTGCCAAGCCTATGATTGTATTGAATGGCCTTTTATTCTTGCAATGGTCCCCATTTTATTTCTTCTGTTAAAATGTTTTTTTTAGTTGCTAATGCTTGCATCACCATCAATGGCCACCATTCCTCTTCTTTTGAGTTGCATTGTTCTATTCGACAGGGTTGCCCCTTGGCTCCTTCTTTGTATGTTTTAGTAGCAAAAGGTTTTGGAAAATTTCTAACTTCTGCTATTTCTATTGGTCATGTTCATGGGATTTCCTTTCCCAATTCCACCTCCCAGCTTTCCATTGGGCATTTCGTCGATGACTCCTTCCTCACTCTCCTTGAGGACGAAACCAACGTGAAACATGCTCTTCATTGCCTTGACATTTTTTACTTGGCTTCTGGTTCATCCATTCAATGACATAAGACTTTCTACTTTTTCCATTCTTTCCTACCACCACCACAATGGATGTTGTGCTATAATTTGCAATGGAGACAACATGGTCAGGTCTTCCGTTTCCTCGACATACCATTTTCCTTTCATGGCTCGGCAACCAAACTCTAGAATTTTGTTTTGGAAAATATTGAGACCAAGCTAGCATATTGGATTACAAAACCTCTCTCGCTTGCAGGAAAATTTTAGGTCTGCTCCAAGATTTTGGCTGCTACACATGTCTATTAATCTTGTTGGTCTCCCTCAAAAGCAGCTCATGCCAGATTGGAGCACCTTCTCAGAGATTTTCTATGGGCCTCAAATATCCAACGCCATGGCTTTCACCATGTGACCTGGGAGTATTTTTGCCTCCCTCAACACTCTGGTGGACTTGGCCTCATTTCCACCCACAGGCAAGGTCAAGCTCTCTATGTTATGTGGATAGTTTGCAACATTTCTAGTGAGGAGGCTTGGAAGATTTTATTACGCCATTGTATTTCTTCTAGCTTTCCTTTGCATTGTCTGGCATGGAAAGATTTGGGCTTTCATAATTTGCTTCTTATGATAGACCCTATACAAATTCAGGGTTCCTTTGTGGCCAAAAACATTTGGCATGCATGGGAGGCTACCAGGCCTTGGTTACAATAGCATGGATCTAGTTTATGTGATAGCCTCTCTTTTAACTTACAAATTCTCTGGTGGTTGTCTTTAATTCGGATGCAAGGTCTCCCTTTGGCTAGAGTTCCAAGTCTCCATGCTCTTCATCTCCATCATCATGGCCTGCGCACTCCTCGAGACCTCTTCTGTTGAGAGACAATGTCCATTCACAAATGGGAGGATGCCCATACACATTTTGGTCTTTCCATCCAAGACTAAGAGACTTTTGAGCTTTTGGTTTCTCTTTCACCACTAGAAATTTTGCACAAGATTAGCATCACTAGTTGTACTCCATGGTGGAAGGATCAAGGCGATGGTACCCAGACATGGCTTTTGAAAGATGTAAACCTCGAAAAGGCTACCTTTGGCTTTCTCGCCACTTGCCTATGGTGGAGGTTTTGAATCAGAAATGGCATATCCAATCTTCTCAATATACTTGGAGATTGTGTTTCATTACTATTTGGTCCACTATTATAGAACCTAAAATTGCACATTTCAATTGGTGTCTTTAGTTTCAAGGGTTACCTTTAGGTTCTTGACTTCACTATCTAGGTATTCTGGATCCTGTTGCTCTTTTTGTCACCAGCTTGAATCTTTTCTCCACCTTTTCTGGTTCTGTTGGAGGGCACAAAACTATTGGGTTTGGATTTATAGTTTTTTTTCTTCATTTCTCCCTTCCATGTTTACTTGGCCTATCATTATTTTTGGTGATCACCCATCTCTTCCATTTCCTATCCTGCAAATTTGGCACATTTTCTGAATGGAAATTCTATTTACAATTTGGAAAGAAAGAAATTCAGCTCTTTTCTCACATAATGTTATTGATACTAATGTATCCTTATTTGTTAAAGCATGTATTTGTAATAATGTAATTCTCTAGATTCAAGTTCAAGAAAATAAGGTTGCTTTTGAGGTTTCTCATTTGTAGAGGCTGCTTCAACACTTGGGCAACGCCCCATGTATTGTGGCTAGAGTTCCACCAGATGCGTCTACTTTTGGCGCTCTTTCCCACTCTCGTGGGCGACGCTAAGGATGTAATGGTTCTAGCCAGCAGAGAGATTCTCATTGTCAGCCCCCAAGCTAGCATTCCCCTCCATGTAGTCACTCTCCCCATCTTTCCCAGGCTCCAAATCGCCGCCAAGATTCCCCTTCTAGTTGGCGACCTCGACCAACACCTACTTGACCACCAGCAACCACCTTTGGTTGGCCAGCTGATGGAACCTCAGGTTGGCCTTCGGCAAAAGATTTCCCTCAGCTCTCTTTTTCTATTTCACCACATAGGCTTCTCTTTCTTCTATATCTTTTGATACTTTTTGTTTCTTGGTTTTCTTTGTAGTTTCTAGGTAATGCCCATATGACAATCCGGTTAAGGGCTTGGCCCTTGTTTTTTTTGGATAAGTTTGGGAGTTGACTAATTTTTCCTCTCAAACTTTATTTTTTATCTCTTGGACTCTTTGATGATTAATTAAATATTTGGTGCAGTATTTACGTTAAAAACATAAACATTACCCAAAATCAACTTCAAAACAAATAGTATGCACCATTTCGGATAGTTAAATAGTTTGTGTACACACTCAAGTGGTGAACTTCTCTAAACCATTGCTTCCAAGAGGATCCATGGATTGGAAACCTTGAGAAATTGGTTTAGATCTCCCTAGGCATGGAGTGCAAGGCTATTTTGAGTATTGCTCTTAGCTAGAGCTAATTAAGCCTATGACCTTGCTAATAAACCATGCAATGGGAGATTCTAAAGGAGACAAGAGCAAGAGTGCAAATGTCCTCAAGAATCAAATAAAAATGTAAATGCAACTAAACTAAGGATGAGAAATGCAAACTAAGCTATGCAAAGAAGGAACAATGCAACTAAGCTAAAAATGGAAAGACAAGTGTTACAAATCCTTACTAATTAAGCTAGATGAGTTACTCTAGAACATGAAAATGAAACTAAT
>MU224061.1:1109542-1120615 GCA_018584345.1 Thuja plicata | reverse complement strand
AGGAGAGAGCTCTTCTTTTATAGGAAATGAGGGAAAATGGACCATGGAGATTAAGAGGAAAAAGATTTAATCAGCGGTGGAGCATCAAAGAGGAGCAATCCGTGTGCACAAGTCTCCTCCAATGAGAATGAAGTGTTGACTTTTGAGCCTCATGTGAGACAAAAAGGTCCTTTCTCCTTTTTATAAAATAATAATAATGCTTTATTTGTGCAACTTAGGATAAGAGGAAAGGTGGGGTCTTTTTATTTAATAAAAGGGGAGGGAATTCCTTTTAAATAAATAAAGACTTAGGATAAAATGGTTAGCCCATAGAAAATAATCGAATAAATGACAAAGCTAGGATTTGATCAAGAATGAGCAATTGAAGATTTTAGCAAATAATGCTAGAAAGGGGCTAATAGTCTAGATCACCATTTTTAGATGATTACAGTTTGTAAAACCATTCTAAGTGTCGATGTCAGTTACAAAACTATTAAAAAAATTTGACATTACATGTGTGACTTTGACGATTTTTTGAATTTGAGGAGTGCCTTTGAAGCCTTTTAAACGGGAATATTCATACATTTCCTTTGAAATACCCAGACATAATTGTTGAACACCACCATCTCTATCCAATCATCCTATCGTGGGTGCATTTCATGTACTGCTTATTGAATGTTGAAAATATTTTAAAGCGCAATGCAACATCCCAATCCATGATCAAAAGAAGAATTGTTGATAACAATGGCATCAACAATATCATAGCCACTATAATTTGTTACGGTCATTATTGTACTCTGCCTTGATAGAATGTGGGCCTTCTTATTTTGTAGCAGTAGCACCGATGTTTCCTTTCTGGAGATGTCCAAATTTTGTCTTTGTTCATTTGTTTAATCATGAATATTAACAAATACATTATTCTCAGACTAAGCTTATTAATTCCACAAATTTTTGTACTTCATTCTTCATGGTGAATATTATCTACGATCTCCATTATAAGAAGGATCATTTACAGTTTAGGCTGCTGATATTGGTGAAATTTGGATCTGCTATTGACAAGATTTAGAAACTATCCATAATGGCTCAAAGGAATTTGGCAAGATGAAAAAGATTAAAATTAGCCAAATTAAAATGCAGGCCAACACATTGGATCTACATTTTAAAGAGAAATAATTTCACATCATAGATTTCAAATAACTACAATCTAGAACATTTTCAAATGTTGACCACAGTTCTTGTAAAACACGACTTGTTATGAAACATTGCCTGGTTCTTAATTTTGAATTAAATATGTTTAACTGTAAAATGTGAGTTTTTAATATTTCTTTATATCTTTGTGTTGGATTTTATAATAAAATCTGATTACTTGAGCCCCTTTTCTTTGACTTTCTAGAAGTTGAAAATCTCCTCTGTTTTAATTGCTCAAAGAATATCACATTTTGTGTGGACTTTTTTGAGATGAGTTCAAATCAGATTTTGGGGAAATCTGATTTCTTCTTTAGACTTCTGATATTTTCTTTGGACAGCAATTACTTTATAAAGCAAAGAATATCTTTATTCTTTCAATAGAGATGTAAGAAGTTAATTTGCAGCAGCAACAAATTAGTTTATTTTGTAAGTGCTCTGTTTTATCAGAGACTTGGTTTTACAACAGCAGTTGTAATTTTATTGTCTTATTGAGCAGTGATTGCTCCAGACATTTTGTAAGAGCTTTGAGAAGCTCAAAGTATTTTGTATGCAGCCCAGTAGCTGTAAGTTTATTTCAGTTGTAGAAGTAATTTTCAGATTAATAGAAGCAAGAAGGAAGCTTGCATATCTCCAATTCTGTTCATGTTTATGCTCTGCCCTATTTTGGGGATTTTAGTTGTTTTTTTAATACAGAGCATTCTATGTGTGAGTAATTTCTAGAATATAGAGTGATTATATATTATTTACATGCTATCAGAGCCGATTGGCCCTCAATCCTTGTGAGTTTGGGCTTTTTTTTTTCTGGGTATTTGTTTATCTTGCACAGGAGACATGGCTAGAGATGTAGGAAAGAGTTGGCAGTAGCCACCGTCCTTTAATGGACAAAATTATGATGTTTGGGAAAAGAAGATGAAGACCGTAATGGTTGCAAATGATTTGTGGGAGCTTGTGGTCAATGGCTTTGTGGATATAACAGACCCAACTCTATTTTATGCCCTCACAAATAATCAAAAGACTCAATTGAAGGAGTCAAGGAGGAAATATGCAAAAGATTTGAGCTTGATTGAAACTACCTTGACAGAGGTAATCTTTCCCAGAATAGCAGCAGCTGATTATTCCAAAGAAGCTTGGGATATCCTTCACACAAGTTTTAAAGGGACTGAAAAAGTTTGTGTGGTGAAGCTCCAAATGCTTTGAAGGGAATTTGAGACTTTTCTCATGAAGGACAATGAGTCCATTTCATATTTCAGCTCAAGACTCTCTAGTTTGATAAACCAGTTGAGAACCAATGGAGAAACCATGGTGGAGCAAAGAATAGTAGAGAAAATTTTGAGAAGCCTTCCCTCAAAATTTGATACTCTAGTTATTGCCATTGAAGAGGCAAAGGATCTCTCAACATTGACTATTGATGAGTTAATGGGTTCTTTCCAAACCCATGAGCATCGAATTAATCAATCAGCAAATTATTCTCAAGAGTAAGCTTTCAGAGCTCAATCCAATGCAAGAGGCAGGGGAAGAGGAAGAAACAACTCTGGAAGAGGCTCAAGAGGCAGAGGTTGTGGCAACTCTGGACAACAAAATGCTGGAGGAGAAATCTCAGAACGAGCAGCCACAAATGAGGGAGCTAGTAGCTCTCAGAATAATTCTAGAGGAGGAAAGAGGAATAGTAACTCGAACAAGAGTAATGTTGAGTGTTATTACTATCATAAATTTGGGCATTATGCAAGTGATTGCTAAAAAAAGGAAGGTGATCAGTCAAAGCAAAGTGCTAATGTTGCTGATGTGAAAGTGGGTAATGAAATTAATCCCATAGCCTTCATCATGTGCAATATTGGTGAAGAAGGCAACCCTGAAGTTTGGTATTTGGACAGCGGTTGCAACAACCACATGAGTGGTAATGAAAGTCTTTTTTATTTCATTGATAAATCAAAAAAATCAGAAATTAGAATGGGGAACAATGGAAATGTTCCAGTTGTGGGAAAAGGATCTATTATGATCTGCACCAAGCAAGGTGAGAAACAAGAAATTCAGAATGTTTACTTTTCCCCAGGGATAAAGCACAATTTGATGAGTGTTGGATAGCTCATTCAAAATGGATATAAAGTGTTGTTGGAAAATGACCAATGTGTCATTTATGATAAGGATGGGAATAAGAAAATAATTGCAGTAGTCCAAATAGCAAAGAATTGAATATTTCCATTGAAGATAGAAATGTGTTTCTCTTCAATTTCAATAGCTGCATCTCCCAAGAAAGAATGTATAGCACTACAATAATCAGCCTTCAAGAGCGTGATTGAAGACCCCTCCAAGCTATGGCATTTAAGGTATGGACATTTTGGCTTTGTTGGTTTAAGTTTATTGTCCAAGAAAAGAATGGTAGATGATTTTCCATGTATTAAAGAGTTCAGTAGGAAGTGTGAGGCTTGCATTTTGGGTAAGCAACATAGGCTGCCCTTTAATTCTGGAAACTCTAGAAGGGCAAGAGCACCATTAGAATTGGTGCATACTGATTTAGTTGGCCCTATGCAAATCACTTCCATTGGGGGGAGTACTTATTTTATGACCTTCATAGATGATTTCAGTCGTAGAACATGGGTGTATTTTATGTAAAATAAATCTGAAGCTTTTGATAATCCTCGTCCCCTCTATATATATCCCAGGACAAGTAGGAGATAAAGGACCTCACATTGATAATGAACGAGCACTTGCTATGTTCATCCAGAAGACAAAATTGATCTGATTGGACAGCTATCTAATGCAAATCAATTGTTCCTATCTCCACTTCAGGGAAACCAAATATAGCATATAGTGCTAATGACACAAAAGAGGGGAGTCTCTAACAAACAGAGTAGCTGGATACATCCAATGCCCAAAAAACACTGATTTTCTAGCACATAGATACAATGTGATTTCATTTGTAAAAATTTTGACATGAATCTTTTTAAACTTAATTTAAAAAGTTTCATTTATGCAATTTTTATTTTATTTTTCTATATTTCTGTGAAATCTTATATTTTAAGTTTGAATTATTATTATTGTTTGTCTAGTTCTTTATATTTAAATCTTATTTTTTAAATATTTTAAAGATATTTTTCATTTTTAATTAGTAATTAAATTTTATTTATTTTATCTTATCTTAAATTTAAATGACATTACTGTTAATTTAATTATAGGCCCTTGTTTGTATTCTTGTTTTATATATTGTAAATGGTTAAATCAAATTATAATTATTTATATAGCATTTATGTGTTTATGTTGCATTTAAAGTAAAAAATCTTTTTTGATAACATAGAAAATTGTATTAAATATGTGTTTTTTTATGAATGTCATATATAGATGTATCTATGTTAGGGGTCTTAAAATGGTTGTATTTGTATCCATGTCCATGCAACTTTACTAACAAATTACGAGATAACACATTTATGAACAATTGTCAAATAGAAAGGTGGGTGTCTAGATAGAACCTAAGGTGGTAAGGAAGCTTAATTATGGTCTTAACAGGAGTGCCATGAGTAAAATTTCTTTAATACTATCTTTTTTCTTGAAAACCATAAGTGATGTGTTTAATCTTACCTTTCCTTCTTAGGCTATTTACAAGGAATTTTGCAACACAAGATGTCATATGAAATGAGCAAAATTCATGTCTAGCATCCTAATCATCTTTTAACATTTTGTTTCAATTTAAAGTAGCTAGGACTCATCACAATAATTTGCAATGTCCCTTCTCTAATTAGCACCTAAATTTTCCCTAAAATCAAGATTGTCTAAGATTAAGGTTAGGTTTTACCATATATAGGTTTCTTCAATTAAGCAATTCTATAACTTGAAATCTTGCAACACAATTAGGGTTCATAATCATAATGTCATAGTTAGATTTCTTTAAACTAGAAATATTATGAGGGATATAGATTAATTTGATAGATTTTGGAGTTAAGTTGAGGGTGACCCAACCATAGAAGTGATGAGGTAGGGTCACATGATGAGGTGCCCCAGAAACCTCTTACCCTAGGCCAAAGAGTGAATTTCTTATCCCTCTTGGCTTCATGGGGCTTGTGCTATACATATGAGGTGTCATACCTAGTGTGGGGTCCTATCATTGTTCCTTGCATCTTACCACTCCTAACTTGCTTCTAATGATTGAATGCCCATTTACCATGGTAGGGATTGTGAGGAGCATTCACAACAAGATACTATGAAATTTTATCCTTCCTAAGCCTAAAGGTAGTCCACTTTGTCCCCCTTTGGCCCCATGGGGACTCCTTGGTCACAACCATGAGGTGGCATGCTTAGAAGGTGGCCTCATTACCATTCTTACTGTTAATTTAATTATAGGCCCTTGTGTGAAACATAAAATATACATGATATTTCACACATAAATTCTATATTACAACATTTAAGCTATCACATACTAATATTATATTCTTGAAATGCATGCATAATTCAAATGGAGAACAATCATCAAAATATTACTTATGCAATATGTGTCATGCAATTCTCATACCAAGGATTGCAAATCTGATTATTATTATTATTATCTGTTCTTTTATCTTAATGTCTTTTCTTATATTTTAATGATTGAATGAATGAATATGGGTTTGATTAGGTGACACTTAAATGATTAATGTTTGAATGATGAATTGATTGATTTGATATATATTTGATGATTGATTTCTGATTCCAAGATGTGAATGGATTGATGATGATTTGATTATTTGTTTATTCACTTTGTTGAATTGATCTTTGCAAATTAATAGAATGTTTGATTCAACCTTTCTTGATTCATAAATTGCTTGATTTTTTGATGCACTGATGAGTGATGATGTATTGATGTTTTCTTGGAATTATCTCCCTTTACAATTTACAAGTGAAAGGCTTACCACCTTTCATAAGATTTGAATCACCTCTTCTCACCATTGCCTTTGAGAATAATATATTATTCTCACAATTTATCTCTCATTTTTATGTCTTCTTTAAATGAAACCTTCTCTTTAATATCTCCTTTGAGTGTGGGGATTCACACCCTTTCATTTGTTAATGTCCTTATGAAATGGTCACAAACTCTTGTTATGAAAAGATACATCTATTTGACAATCGTTTCCCCTTTCACTCCTTATTTAATCTTCACCTATATCTCACTTCTCAAATATGTCTTTACTACTTTTAAAATTTGCACATATCTCATACATGATCTACATATCTTCTCCTTCTAGATCTACATATCCTATTTTTTTTCTTTCCTCTTCAATTTTTATTTCAGATCTCTCCATATACCTCTACTCTAGATCTAAATTTGCTCTAGATATCCTCTACTCCCTTTTCCCTCAATCCATTTGATCCATCTTCTCCTTTATATCTTCCCATGTGAGTGAGAGGTCATACCTCTTCATCATGTCTGCCTTTTGGCAAGAGTCACAACCCTTCATAATTGCCCCTCTTTCAGAGAGTTACAACCCTTCATAATTACAACCCTATCAAAAAGTCACAACCCTTCATGATTAAAACCCTTCATAATTAAAACACTTTTGAAAATTCACAATCCTTCATAATGACCACCCTTTCAAAAAGTCACAACCCTTGATAATTGCGACCCTTTCAATAAGTCAAAACCCTTCATAATTAAAACTCTTTCCAAGAGTCACAGCACTTCTTAAATGCAACCCTTTTGAAGAGTCATAACCCTCCACCTTTTGAAAGTGACTTCATTATTTTCTTGCCTTTCCTTTCCCTTAATCCTTCCTTAATTCTTATGCTACACTCTCTCTTCCTCCTTTCTTTTTCTCTTTCAAATTAAGTTCACCTCTCCCTTTTATACCTCTCATTTGAGGGAAAAAACTTTTCCATTCATGCCTTTTAACCATTTGTTTAACTTAACTAAATTTTGATTTTATTCTTTTATTTATTAATTTAATTATTATTGGGTATTATTTAATCCGATTTCATGAAGGGGCCATGACATAATTTCATAGGAGGTTTTTATTAATGATTGTAAAATATTGGCATGCCACTTTTCCCATTGTGTTAGTAGTAGATAGCAACATTAGATCCTCGTTGTTTCAATCTGATAGTCACATGCATGAAGGCTCTTTTCTTGTTCAAATTTATAGTTTTAAAACAAAAGGGTGAACACCACGATGAAAGGCTCACCTATCATTTATGCATTGAGGATCTATTAACATTTTTTAAGTTAGCAAAATTTCACCATTAAATCTCAAGTAGTGTTATCAAATTTCCACAATCCATTAGAATTTACCTATAGTAGCTTCTAGTTTATATTGTGCATGTATTTTAGCTTCTGGTTTAGATTGTGTGTGTAGTTTTTAAAATACACACACAATCTAAACCAGAAGTTACAATATGTAAATTCTCAAGTAATTGAATTATAATTATATATTTGGTTTGTTGAGTCAGTTTTGATCCCTAGGCATGCTACTATAGTTGCAATAATATCAATGACCCACTGTAGAGCTAGTGATGTCGAGGCAAATAATAAAAGTTCTTCTAGATATCATATTTAATGACTTTATGTGGGATTCTTTTTATGCCATGGATATTAGAATCTAGGAGTCTTGTACACAGAACACTCGAGAATATTTAAATATTTAAAAATCATATTTCCTTCATCTTAAATGTACTTTTGTACTCATTTTTTCAATGCATACTTTGTACATGATAAAAAATTATTTGTAAGTGTTTGATTTTATTTTTTAAACTTGGTTTAGAGAAGAATGCATAGAAAAACATGCAATTCCTTAAACAATCTCTATATATCATGTTTTTAAAAAATTATTATTGTGTCTGTGTGCCAAAACCAAGTACAAATTCAACCCACTACATCAATGTTGTGTCCTATTTTGATAACTATTATTCTAATGCATTTTATAATAAAGCATTCATATATACCTGATTCTAGGATCCCTTATTCTAAATAGTCAGATGTGTCATAGATCCGTTTAGAAGGGTGATAAGTTTCATTCCCCAGGACAAGAACTTTATTGATTGAAGAAAGATTAATATAATCTCTTCTATATGTGGCATTTTGATAGATACCATGTCTAGAAAAATAATGCCTATGGTATAGACCATTACATTGTAAACAAAGTGATGATGAAGACTCAAAATCCATTTTTGCATATTAATGAAATTTTGGATCAACTCCAAGGTGCACAATACTTCGCCGCAATTGATCTGCAATATAGGTTTTCATTAAGTTCTTATTAATCTTGAAGGATTTTGACAAACAAATATGAAGACAAAATAAGGATTGTATGAATGAATGGTTATAATTTCTAGCTTGGTCAATGTGCTAGTTGTATCGATGTTCAAGACACAACTTTACAACACACTAAACATTGCACTACCCTTTGAGATGAAAACTTGTTCTTGGTGCAATAATAAAGGAGATGTTTGGTCACATATCATTAACAAACAATTCACCACTACTCTCATTTAAAATAATTGTACACTATTGTATAAGTTGTTAAACAATGTTGGCATTACATCCTAACAAAGTTGTGCAAGTTAGAAAATGTGCACCTAAAAAGCTCACAATATACATGCAATAGTTCTATTTGGTCATCAAACATAATATAAAAAAGAACAATATCACAAACTAGTGTAATCGCCACCTTGTTTAGGCACCAATCATAGTGCTTGACAATAAAGGTAACAAATTTTCAAACTAGGTCACATACATAGCTAATAATAATTTTGTGTGACTATATACTTCTATTGCATAGGGTGAACAAGTTGTCAATCCGTATTTTTTGAAAAACTTATGGACATACTTAGGCATCTCTATATCCCTATAGGTGTATCTCATCAATCACTCATTTGTGAGGAATACATTTTTGAATTATCAAGACATATGAAGTAACCAAAACCTTTTCACCTGAACAATATTTCTTCTAGCATTATAACTTTGTGGCAACATTGAACATTATATCAAGTAATGAATTTTTGTTGCATTATTGGTCATGCCAACAAGAATATTGGGTTATGAAAACCATTATCAATTCTATACACTAGTAAATTTTTCCCTATTTTTCGACGAGAATTAGTCAAATTTTTGAGACCCATTGGTTGAACTGACGACAAAAACTATCGTCAAACTTTTTGCGTCGCTTATTCGACAAGCAAAGCACTCATCGACATATTGACCTGCTTAGTGGTTGAATTATCGACCGAATATTCATCTAAAAAATTGCTTGAAGATGGAAGAATTGCAGATCAAACCTTTTATCTAAGTGACCAACGTTCACCGAAATTGTGACCACAGTTGGTCGGAATTGACGTCGAACACATAGTAGTCTCGTCAAAACATCAAACACAGTGTTTCTCTTTTGAGACCAAAGTTCATCAAAATTGACGTGGATCACATAGCATTCTCGTCGAGCCTACTGATATTACAACGTCGAAAAAGTGACCAATACTAATTTTTCGTTAAAATATATATATATATATTATAGAATGATCCAAATAAAAAAAAATACACAGCATAAATATAAAAATGGTACACACAAGCTCAATATTTTGATCTCATAAAGGCAGAATGATAAAATCCCCAAATATGAAAGCTCCTATGGTGCCACACGTGCTTCCCTACCTATGTAGTCAATCAATGAAAACCCCCTCAGTAATCACACATCTTCCATGTGTCTCTTAGCATTGATTAAATAATGAAGGTATGTTATTTTGAGCTTCACTTGGTTTTGAGAATACTTTAATATTCTCTACTTAACAAGGCCAACCACGTGAAGGTGGAAGCTCATATGGCCCCTCCTAAGACACTCTTATGACCCTTTATGACACTTTAAGATCTCTAAGATGAATTCTTAGGGATCATAAAGGGTCATAAAGGGTCATAAGGGATCCTAGGACACAACATCTGAGAGACATAAATCTAGGCATCATGGTCACAATTGTTTAGAGACACAACATAATTTAGTGGTATACCCAGATGATGCAACGTAACCACTACTCCTCCAGTTCTAAGTTGGCACTGAACGATCCAAAAACCATAGATAAGGAATAAATTTAGAGAGCGGAGGAGGGCCATAATGACCAAAAGAATATACCTCCGCTCTCTAAATTTATTCCTTATCTATGGTTTTTGGATCGTGTAGTGCCAACTTTGAACTGGAAGAGTAGTGGTTGCGTTGCGTCGTCTGGGTATAACACTAAATTATGTTGTGTATCCAAACAATTGTGACCATGATATCTACATTTATGTTTCTCAACTGTTGTGATATCTACATTTATGTTTCTCAGCTGTTGTGATATCTATATTTATGTTTCCTAGCTATCGTGTTTATGTGCGTGTTCTTTATGTGTTTGGCTTCTCTCCCTCCTCCAAAATAAGATTTTCCCACTCTGAATCAAGAATTCATGTGCAACTGCATAGAATATATAGTGTTAGAAGGCATACAGCACAACTTGACCTTCCTTGCAGGTTCTGGATCATACAGGAGCATACTAGATTCAACCCCAGGTCAACACTTCAATGACATCAGGCAGTGATACAAAATTTACTGTCTGTAGTTGTTGCAATAGCATAAGGTGCCAACTTCATCACAATATGATCACTAGACATGGTTGTATGTCTTCTAATTTTAAGTTTTGATATCTACTGATCACTAGACAATGCAACTTAAAAGTAGAAGACATACAACCATGTCTAGTGATCATATTGTGCTAAAGTTGGCACCTGATGCTATTGCAACGACTACAGACAGTAAATTTTACATCACTGCCTGATGTCGTTGATGAGCTTCCACCTTCATGTGGTTGGCCCTGTTAAGTAGAGAATGTTAAACTATTACGCATGTGCATAGTCAAGCCATACACTTCTCCTTTCCTCTCTATTTCCTACACTTGTATATACAGCTACACAACTAGATGCATGATATA
>MU224061.1:1062469-1092669 GCA_018584345.1 Thuja plicata | reverse complement strand
GAAGGTGTAAGAGGGTGTAAGAGTTTTGGGCCAATGAGACACTTTTAGAAAGTGTAAGAAGGTGTCATCATGGGTGTAAGAAACCTTGTTGGCACCAAATAAGGAATTATGTGGAAAGTCAAATTTTGAAAATTTGCTCACACATGTGTGAGCAAATAATTAGGACTAATTGTTGTAGGAATCAAGAAATTAGCTTAATTAACCTTAGTTAATTAATAAATAAGTTTATTTGGTGAGATTGATGTGAGGTAGGGTAGGATCTAGGTTCAAATTAGCTTAATCCAAATTAATTTAGATTAATTGTGGTTTAGTAGAATATAAGTCATGTAAAGGAATAAATAAATTAAAAATTTATTTAAAGGGGATTAATCAGGGATAATGTATTAAATAGGATTCAATACATTAAAAGGGATAGTATTTAAATTAAATTCAAATACTTAGGAGAATGAATTATATTTAATTAAATAAATTTAATTAAATAGATAGAAGAATATAACAAATATAACTAATTAAAATTAACTATAATGTTATGGGAATATTAATTAAATTAATATAAGGACAATTTTGGACGTCTACATTCCCCACAACCCCTACTTATACCAATCTAAGCCACAGGTCAGCCCAGAGCATAAATTAAATACAAACACATAAATTAAATGCCACAAGTTGGCCAACAACAACAATTGAATGCCCAAAATTGATGTCTTAGTAAAATTGTAATATCTCCTAGCTCCGGATGAATTAGGACTCGTGCTTTGAACCGTAGGTAGAAATCTAGGACCTCTTCAATCCTTGAAATTTTCATCCTCTAACTCTTTGTGGAAAATTACTTATACGGCCTATAATAGGCAAAAAATTCCTAGGTAAGGCCGAGCTCCTCCCAGTCCATGCCAAGCAACCAAGACCATGCCAAGTTCCATTAAATACATCAAAACCAATTACCCAAGACCCAAGTAGGTTTATCCAACTCTACCAAACCCCTCACACATGAAAATAAGTCCACACAACTCCATAAAATCTCCCAAACATGCAGGATAGCCAACTACCCTGGGATGCTCCTGCATCATTCCTTCAAACATGCAAACTTACTAACGGTTTGATTGCAGGATGCATGACAGAGCACTCTTGTCAAAGAACTTAAAACCTATTTAAACATTATGTTTGTTTTCATAGAAAAATAGGGTATTAGGCTCTTCATTACATGGAAGTGATGTTCATGAATGAATCTTAGACGTAGAGGCTACTATGGGATTGATACCTGGGGGAGCAAGGAAAGGTGACGAATCAATTAGCATATACATTAGTGAGGGGAGTATGCTCTTCTCTCTTTGAGAGAATCAGAAACCTAGAAGCTCTTGGATTTTTTGAGAGAGGATTTAGCTCGGTGATAAATATGTCTTGTGTGTTTGGGTAATGTGTAAAGGTAGAGGAGTATGCTCTTCTCTCTTTGAGAGAATCAGAAACTTAGACCTTTGAAGCCAAGCCAAGTTTGAGTCACCTTTAGCAGGCCTTCCAGAAGTTAAACCTCTGGGAATGACCCAAGTGGGTACACACCTTTTTTCAATGATTCCACCCCACTATAATAAAGTTGCTTTGTTGAGTGAAAGACTCCAAAACCATGTTAATTTCTTCCTCTTGATTCTTTATGATGAACATCTTGAGGAAGCCCTATCTTTTGTACTGAGTGGTGCCTCTCCCAACCTTTCTTGCCAAGGGTGTACACTTTCAGATGTTGGTGTGGCTATATGTCTCAACCTTGCATGTGAGGCCACTAAAGGTTAATGTGAACAGAAGCCTACTAAACACCATTTTATCTATTTTCCTTACCCGGTTCACCTCTGAAAGGAGGCATAATATTTGCGTAGGGAGAGGAAAAATTCTCTCCCATAGATTCTCACCATAGGCATGCACTTGGAAATTTGAAGGTGGTATATGACACTGGCCCTTGCTTCAAGGGTACCCTTTGAACATATACTATTGAGTCCTTGGAAACACCAAAAACATGGGCACCCTCTCGGGGGTGACTCTATTGTGTGAGGTGAACGCATGCCTATAAGATGTGAGGCAAATATTTTGTCTTCTCTGCCATTTTCTTTCTAGGGATAAGCAAGTGTCTTTTATCGAGTCTTCAAATATTCAAAATTTTCAAAACTTGTCAAGACTCCCTTGTTCTTCTGAGTTTCTTTGTCCTTGGTTAAACTATTTTTTACTACTGCTTGTGTCACAATTGCTTTAACAATCTAAAAACAATCTACAAATCAAATACTCTATCAGAAAATAGTCTTAACTGTGTCTCAAATCAAATTTGGTCAATCAAAAATGGTCTCAACTGTCTATTTCTGTCAAATTCAATTTCTTTTCTGGAAATTTTCACGTGATATTATGCTTCTTCGCGCCATATTGTGAGAATCTTCACACGGGATACTATCAATATTCACATGATAAACTGCTAAATCTGCTTGCCAGTCTATCACATAATCTGTATTTTTTCACGGCAAGCTGCAAAGTTTCACGCGTGCCTATAGAAATCCTCACGCGACAAAGTACTTCTCCACATGAGACTGCATTATTTTTTTATAACAATGAGCTATTTGTTGCATGGCATGTGTCTCTCTGCTCAATCTAGTTTTTATTTGGGGTCTTTTTGTCTATTTCTTGTCTATACACAGTCTGCAACTAGATGTCTCAGGTTGAGAACTATGTGATTCTCGCTTGAATTTTCCTTATCTCTTATCTATCTACTCTTTTTACTATGTTTTCATACCTTGTGATGTGATAGTCAAACTCTTGGCTATCCTAGCCTTATCTCTGACAATTCGCATCTGGTATACTTCTCCTATCGACACACTTGTGCATTTTTCTTGAGGCATAGTTCCAAGCATTATCCTAGTTCACTCTCCTTGTATAATCTTTGTCTATGACTATTGCGACTTGAAGTAGCAATGTAGTCCCCATATGTATTACTAGACGCGGTAGGGGTAGACCTCACAACCAAGGTAGAGGTCATTCAAAACTTATCACACAATCTGAGTGTAGTGGGGGATCCTTGCATTCCTCTTCACTCGCTACATCTAGAGAGAGATCATCTCGATCTGCCTCTCTGGTCATTTGACCTTACGTTCGGCGATCATTTCCAATGGAATTTAGTCAAGTTTGAAACCCTTTGTTCCAAGAACATCCAAAATCTGAGGAATTGTTACCTGAATCTGATACTGTCAACACAACCAGGGTCCCATCAATATAATGTCTCAGCACATTCCAGCCCCTTGTATTGAGTCTACACACTTGCATACTATCGATATGGTAGACCAACATCAACATGGTGAACACAATAGAGACCATGATCAATCTAAAACTAGGGGTAAATTCCAATATCAAGACCCCCTAGCGATGAAGAGGCAGAGATAACTCAGGAAGATATTGTGGATGCTCTCTCCAATAAAAACATCTGCAAAATGATTGAGATTCTTCTAAAGAAAGAGAAA
Organism: Thuja plicata; assembly: GCA_018584345.1. Taxonomy (NCBI): domain Eukaryota; kingdom Viridiplantae; phylum Streptophyta; class Pinopsida; order Cupressales; family Cupressaceae; genus Thuja; species Thuja plicata. The sequence continues at coordinate 1,089,184 of MU224061.1, read as the reverse complement.
GAGAAATATATCCTCGAGCTAGCCAATCAAGGGGCCAAGTTACCCTCAAACTACAACCTAGAGACTCTTGTCATGAAAGAGGAAGAGACTAAAAACTCCCAGTTACAAAAACAAGTTTAGAGCATGCAAGAACAACTCCTTCAACTCATGAAGGATAAAGAAAAACTTGGTACACAGTTCACACTGGAAAGAATTTTTCCATTCCCATTCGACAAAAGTCTGAGCATGCCTCCTTTTCCTAAAGGAATTGAACTTCCCAATTATGAAAAAATACTTGCGTAACTTTGATCCTTAGGATCATCTGAGAGAGTTTGGTGCTCTCTCTATAGAGTTTATACATGATCAAACTTACCTCATGTGTCTCTTTCCACGTAGTTTGGGAGGGTCTACCATGTAACGGTTCTCTAGGTTGCCTACTGGCATCAAGACTTTTGATGAGATTGCCAACTTGTTTCTGCAACACTACTTGCACAACTTCGAACATCTGGTTAATATTTTTGATCTTTGCAACTTGAAGCAAAACTATGAAGAACCTTTCTTTACATTTCTCCAAAGATGGAGATAACTTTACACAAATTACTCTTGCAAAATACCCGAGTCTGAAAAGCTTGATATCCTTTTAGACAATCTTCTTCCCAATTTTGGGTACCAAGTATAGCTGCAAGATCCTTTGACCTTTGACGACATGATAAAACAAGATGTGAGAATCAAAATGTTCATGGTCAAGAAATGAGAACTGAACCTACACAAGGACAATAAACAAGGGTCCTCCTCTTCAAGCAAAGACAAATCCAAATTTGTCAATAAAAACCAGAATGTGGTGCATGATGGAGTTGTCGACAACGCAACTCTCAAGTCTCCAAAGGCTACATTTAACCTTAATACTACTATGCAAGTGACTAAAGCCACTGAACAGGCTGTGAAGGACACTAAACCACCTTTGAATTATTCTAGATCCAAACCTTGGGCTCCATGACCCAAGCATGAGTTCACTCCTCTAGGAGAACCCCTTGATACGGTTTACAAGACTATCTTGGACAACCAATTACTCACTCCTCTGAATAATTCGCATCCTTTCAATCCATAGCCATGACCATCTTGGTGGAATGAATCCACATACTATGATTACCACTAGAACAAGGGTCACAAAATGGCTACTTGCATTCAGCTGTGGCATAAGGTCCAAGACCTTATCGACAGTGAGGTTATTACTATGGGAGGTCACAACAAGATCTCAAATCACCGGGCCTTCAAAGACCCCTTTCCTCCTCATGGGAAGGGTGAATCCTCTAAAGGAAAAAATAGTGATGCCAAGGTCAACTATACATACACTAATAATGATAATGTCATTAATATGGTTGAACCTGTTGATGAAGAATACTGCAATGTCATCACCATCAAGGGACAAGAAGATTCTCCTAAGCATAAAACTCCCTTCATTCTATGAGGGCCTGTGCCCCACCCCTCTAAACCAGAACAATCTCAGGTTCATGCAAATGTTGTTACTCAATCTCGTGCAAAGATCATTTTCAAAGGCCCTAAGCCTTCTACATTTGCACCAATACAACCTGTAGATAAAAATTTTGTTGGCACTACCAACAAGAATTCAAAATTGGTCCCCTCATCTAATGCTGCTAACTACAGCATACTAGACCAATTGCAATGAACCAATGCTTAGATTACCATCTTCAAGCTACTAAAAATCTGCCCTACTCATAGGGAGATCCTTGACAAAGCCCTCACTAAGGAAAATGTTCCAAAAGATCTAGCTCTAGACCGGTTTCAATCCATGGTTGGTCACCTGACCTCCTCCCATTACTTTTCTTTCTCTAAGGATAACGATCTTTCTTTGAGTCATCCACACAATAATCCATTGCATATTGAGGTCATTATTGGCCCAAAGTGCATCCATCATGTTCTTATAGATAATGACAATGGCCTTAATATCTTCTCTACTAACTTTCTCACTCAGTTAGGCTATGGTGAAGACCGCATAGATGCCTAGAAAAAGATGATCGCATAGTAGGCTATGGTGAATCCAAAGGGCTAGTTGTTCTTTGCATTCAATTTGGACCTATTGAAAGGGATGTGGTATGCCAAGTGTTTGACATTCCTCTAGCCTTCAACATACTGTTGGGAAGAACATGGATCCATGAAATGAAGGCGGTTCCTTCAACCTACCATCAATGCATAAAATTCCCATTTCAAGGATCTGAGGTAACCATACCTGCCAATACAAGCTATAATTGCAACATGCTCAACAAATATATTGATAGCTTTGTTCCCACCAATAGAGAGTCTACAGAGGTCTTCGACACCAAACTAAGGGAAATGGAAAAGACTCTAAAACTCAAAGACACTAGCATGGGGGAGTATCAAATTGAACCCGTGCTATCTATAACATCTCTACATCTATCTCAATGTTCTTATGGGAGAGCTTCTAAGGATAAAAAACCTTCTACTACTCCTCCTTGAACAATATATGATGGCACCTTTGTACAGGCCACAACACCATTATAGGAAGAAGATGAAAATCAAGCTATTACAGCCTAGATCTATAGAGGGGAGAACACATCTGAGTAGATCGCTCCACCTCATGCAATCAAACCTGAACAATATGGAAAGGGTCTATCTATTATGAAGCACTTTGGCTATAAAGGGAATGGCCCTATAGGGCTAAACAATAAAGGATTTCTTGAACTACTTGAATCTATTGGTAGACCAACACAGGCATTGCAGGTCTAGGCTTCAAGAAGGCCCCATATCATTTAGGGATTAACAAATTCATGCCAGAATTGGATCACCAACCAAAACCTAAAGGCACATCTACAACTGATAACTCAGAGCATAGCTCTGACGAGGATTTATTTCCTTGTCCTCTTCCTCCAGAGCTAGCCACCTTCTTCACTCAGCCAGATGATTTTATACCACGTGTTAGTATGGTCGATACTAACAATGACTCTGAGAACACTGCTTCACTTGCTCCCCTAACATATGAGCGATTGAGAGAGACATAAGACCTTGTTAGATTTGAGGAAAACAAATCCACCCAAGAACACCTACATGCAAGACTGTCACAGAGTAGAAGCAAAAAAAGAAGAAGAGAGAAGAAGCTATGGTGGCCAAAAAGCCAGAGACGAGATATCCATGTTGACAGAAAAAGAGCTTCTATATTATCAACTAATGAATACAATACAATCTCGATAAAGAAATACAAAGCGGTGAGTCCTTATAAAAGGATACCGAAACCCTAAAGGGGAAAACCCTAAAGAATTAAAAAGATGCCTAAGTATAACTTAAGTATAGAGTAAATAGACTAATAATTAAATGATTTAATTATTAGCTATACTATGACTACTCTAACACCCCCCCTTAAGTGTAACTTAGGGAGAAGCAAAACAGCTAAAACTACTGCAGAAAGCAGAAAAGATGGGTCCCGGCAACAAGGCCTGATCAGGTACCCAAAAATAAGAAAAAAACTAGATGAAGGAAACTAAGCCTTCGATCTAGGGAAAGTCCCAAAGAGAGGAACAAGAATGAGCAAGAAGCATCTCCGAAGCATGGAACTGTAAACTCTATCAAAAGAGACTGCTGGAACCCCCACTGAAGTGCATGACCAGGTAGAGAAGACAATGTCTAAAGAGTTGATCAATCAAACCAGGAAGCAATAGAACCAACAGGTGAACCCCCCCATAATGCTGAACAGGGAGAGGTGACAGGAACACTGAAATGCAATGTCAGAAACATCTGCAGAAGAAAGAACCAGGAACACCAATAGTGCAACAGAAGTACAAACATAGGATAAAGGGCGGTGTCACCGACACACAGCATGGGCTAATGTCATGGAAGGTACACTCACTTGACAAAGGTGGATGCACCTAAAATGGCATAAGCATCATAACCCCCCATGGCACTTTATAACAGAGTGCAAGTACAAAAACTATACAAGGTGCTCAAAATCCCAGAAATATAGAAGTAGGCACTTTATTTTAGTGTATTTATAGAACAAAGATACATCAAAAGAAGCATACAAGCTTAGAAGTTAGAAAGAAGAGTGAGCTAGAATATCAAAAGAAGAGATCCCAGGACCTGTAGACCCAAGCAATCCACCAGAGTGCATAAACTGCCAAACTTGAAGAAGAGAAAACCTGGAGTAAAATATGGAAAAAAAACCCCTGCAACTGAATAGTTCACTAAAACAGCTTTTCAACGATATCTGGTTTGCCAAAAACGGAGTCCGGATGAGCCAGATATGGCTCCCGGAAGGCAAAAACAAACATCAGACTTCAACAAAAAAAATGTTGTCAAAATGGTAGAACCTAAAACACTAACTACCATCATCAGAAATTTCTTGGAAAGAGTTTTCCGATGGTATATGGAAGTCAGAAAAAGACCCCCGGATGCTCAAGTTAGAGCGAAAACAGTCCCGGGGGGTCAAAAGTGCTCCAAAGGGCAAAAATAAGCCCCTGGGGCTGAAAAAATTTGGGCCCCCGGGTGCATGGCACGCTCAGGGGGTTGGGTCGAAGCCCCTGGTCCCTCATAGGACCAGTCACAGAGAACAAAGGGCCCGCGGGGGCTTAAAAATACCCGCTGGGCGGCGGGGTAGCCAGGCGGCGGCGGTGGCGGCGGAGGGCGCCGGGCTAAGCGGGCGGCGGAGCGGCCACAGGGGCGGCGGAGCCAGTGGGGCAGTGGAGCGGCTGGGCCACGGAGTGGGCCGCAGGGGTGGCGGTGGCTAGGAAGCAGTCCGCAGGGGCCGGCAGAGGTCGGAGGAGGGCGGAGCCCGGGCCGGCGGGGGCCGCTGCTAAAGGGCCCGCAGCCGGTGGAGGCGGTGCGGCGGCGACACCCCAGAATTTGTATTGGCTGTGCTAAACAAAACCCAAAACCTTTGAAAAATGAAGGTTTTTTTATTGTTGCCTCAGTTTCTGTGCCGTACGGCACAGGAAACCAAAAAATTTTTGCCTCAGAGTCTAGTAGTCCAAAATGGACAAATTTTATGTCATTTCTGGGGTTTTGGGGTCCTCTGAGCTCAATGGTAATGTCTGTTTGAGCCCAAAGTGACCATAACCAAAGCTTGCCCCTAAAACTCTACAAAAACCATTGAAAACCCTCTGAAACCCTCTGAATCTTAAATGCTTCAATAAAACACGAACAGCCAGCTGCAGAATGGCTCTGATACCATGTTAGATTTGAGGAAAACAAATCCACCCAAGAACACCTGCATGCAAGACTATCACAGAGTAGAAGCAAAGACAGAAGAAGAGAGAAGAAGCTATGGCGGCCAAAAATCTAGAGACAAGATATCCATGTTGATAGAAAAAGAGTTTCTATATTATCAACTAATGAATACAATACAATCTCGATAAAGAAATGCAAAGCGGTGAGTCCTTATAAAAGGATACCGAAGCCCTAAAGGGGAAAACCCTAAATAATTAAAAAGATGCCTAAGTATAACTTAAGCATAGAGTAAATAGACTAATAATTAAATGATTTAATTATTAGCTATACTATGACTACTCTAACAGACCTTAGTTATCAGGGTGAACTATACATGCCATCGTAGTTCCAAGGGCAGTTTGCACAAGAGAAACTCCAACAAACTATCTCCTCTACAAGAGATGAACAAGATGGTACCACAAGTGGTAATGCAATACTTACCTCAAGCATTACTCCTCTGACCATAGCAGAGGTTTTAAACAAAACTCATCCAAACTGGGGGCAAAGAGTATATTTCACTCACATCCTAGATATGAAAACAAATGATGAAACAGAATCCCATGAATATGAGTTTGACTGTCTTTCAAAAGGAACCTTTGATAGGGATGTAGATACTGCACATACATCTGAAAACCTTCTCGACTTAGGTAATGGGTCTAGTGTTAGGGAAAGCACATTTGATTTCATTGATGTTAATGTATCTTCTACTATGGTCACTAGGGGTCAAAGGAATTCAACTTCATCTCTGGATGAGATCTCTCTAGGTCTCAACTTGCTATTCCATGATTTTGATGACTATACCGTGAATGCACTAGAACCTGTCACCTCTCTTTCACTCCGCCATCCCAAGCTCATAGATTGGAACTCCTCTTCTCCATCCAATGAAGTCCTCATGTTCTAGAATGACTATGCTCTTTATTTCTATCTTAACATTTTCAAACCTCTAACATCCTCCACCAGCGAAGATAGTGTCAACATGACTGAAGCTGATATCAAGTATTTGATTCATAAAATCAAAAGAAGAAAAATTAGGTGCTCCGACGGTGAAAACCACATTATGGTAGTGTCAGAGCCTAAAAAGGTAAAAATAAAGGATGTATCCGAGGGTGAAAACCTCTCTGAGGTGCCCGAGGATGGGATACTTGATACACTTCCAAGTCATTTTTAGGAATGGCCATCGGTACTGATTGAGCTGACTCAACTGGTAAACTTGGGTACAGAGGAACACCCGCACATCATTCATGTGGCTAAATCTTTGTCTGTAGAAGAGCTCAAGGAATTCATAGGTTTCTTTAAAGAGAAGAAGATAAACTTTGCATGGACATACTTAGATATGCCTGGTTTAGATCAAGATCTTATCATGCATCATCTATCAATAGCTCCTGGGTAAAACCAATAAAACAAAAACTCAGAAAAATGCACCCTCATGTTGCATTACTTATTAAAACTAAATCTGGAAAAAATCCTAAAAGCTGGGTTTATCAGAGCTATTGACTACACAAAATAGATTTTCAACATTTTCCTAGTGTCTAAACATGACAAATCCATCCACGTCTGCACATATTTCTGGGACTTGAACAAGGCATGTCCAAAGGATGACTTTCCGTTGCCCAACATAGACATGATTGTAGATATGACAGCAGGATATGAAATGTACTCACTAGTGGATGGTTTCTCTAGCTACAACTAGATCAAAATTGTGCCAGAGGCCCAAGAGAAAACTTTTTTCACTTGTGCATGGGGCACTTTCTGTTGGAACGTCATGCCTTTTGGACTTAAGAATGTTGGAGCCACATATCAGAGGGCGGTCACCACCATCTTCCATGACATGATGCATAAAATGATGGAAGATTATGTTGATGACACTCTAGCCAAGAGCATGCAAAGAAAGACACACCTTGTTGAACTAGGTCCTATACTAGATCATATGGAAAAGTTTAGTCTACGGATTAATCTGAAGAAATGTGCATTAAGAGTAACATCTAGAAAACTGCTTGGCTACATCATCTCTGCAAAAGGTATTAAGGTGGATCCTGAGAAGTTCCAAGCCATCATGGATATGCCACCACTAAGGAACATCATATATATGAGAGGACTTCAAGGCCAATTACAGTTTATCTAGCGTTTCATCTCACAACTGGCTGATAGGTCACAACCCTTCACTAAGACCTTACACAAAGGTGTGACTTATGAATGGAACAAAGACTGTGAGGAGGGGTTCACATAAATCAAACAATACCTTGAAAACCTACCAATAGTAATGCCTCCTATTCATGGGAAGCCTCTCATACTCTACATCTCTGTAATAGATACATCACTAGGTTTCTTTCTAGCCCAAGAAGATCAGAACAATAAGGAAAGAGCTATCTACTACAACAGTAGAAATCTAGTATCATACGAAGTCAAATATTTAGTCATTGAAAAGGCTTGCCTAGAAGTGGTGTTTTCTTCACAGAAACTGTGACACTACATGCTTTCTCACATTACATGACTCATTGCTAAGATTGATCCATTAAAATATTTTCTCAGTAAGGCTACCCTCATAGGTAGACTAGCAAAGTGGTTCATGCTGCTCAGTGAGTTTGATATTGTGTATATAAAGAGAAAATCCATCAAAGGGAAAGAAATTGAAAATCAATTGGCAGAGGCACATCTGGTGGATCATCAACCATTAAACATCAATTTTCCAAACGATTCCATATTACTTCTCACTCATCGGTCCTAGACTATGTTCTTTGACAGTTCATTTACCTAACAGGGGTCAAGTGCTAGGATATTGTTCATCACACCCTAAAGATAATCTTTACCCAAAGAATACAAGATTTTGTTTCCTTGTAAACACAACATTACCATGTACGAAGCCTTGATCAATGACATGAAGATTGTCATCGACTGGCGAGTGGATGATCTCAAAGTCTTTGGAGATTCCCAACTGGTCATCAATCAAGTAAATGACACTTATCAAATGAAAGATGACAAACTAGTTCCCTACAAGTGGATGGTCGATTACCTTTGAAATTATTTTTCTCATATTACATTCCAATAGATTCCAAGGGCAGACAATAAAGTAGCAGATGCAATGGATACTCTTGATTCCATGCTACAGATGCTAGAAAATGACTTTCAGCATGAATTCTTGGTGGAGACGTTACACTACCTAGCCTATGACTCCCATGATTCTTAGATGATCTGTTCTATCATTGGACATGATTCATCCTGCTACCACCATATCTATTCCTACCTCTATGAACAAATTGTTCCAGACACATACACCCAGAATGAGAAACATCACCTAATCCACAGTGCTTCACGGTATGTCATCATAGATAACAACTTGTATAGGCGAGGTCTAGATGGTAACCTTCTTAGGTGTTTAGAATTCAATGAGTCCAAGCGTGTGTTAGTTGAGGTACATGAAGGCATCTATGGATCTCACTCGAGTGGCCTGCCACTGGCCTGTAAACTTATTAGAGCTGGTTACTATTGGCCAGACATGGAAAAGGAAGCTATGCAGTATGCTAAGGCTTGCAAACAATGTCAACTACATGGAAATATGATTCATGCTCCATCCAAGGAGCTCATTCCATTAATCACCTTATAGCCATTTCAACAATGGGCCTTTGATTTGGTGGGTCAGATTCATCCCTTGTCATCAAATGGACACAAGTTCATCATCACAGCTATAGATTATTTCACAAAGTGGGTAGAGGCAGTACCTCTCACTATAGAAAATGGCAAATCTGTGGCCATTTTTATACTCAACTACATCATTTGTAGGTATGGTATCCCCTCTGCTATAATCACTAATAATGGGGGGTAGTTTAAGAACAAGGATCTCAAGAAGCTATTCTCTAAGTTCAAATTCACTCAGCATTGGTCTTCCATTTATTATCCTTAGGGTAATGGACAGGTGGAAGCAACAAACAAAATGATCCTTAAAATCCTGCATCACACAGTTCACGGAACTGGATGGGATTGGCATCTCTAGTTCAATCCAGCTCTTTGGGCATATCAAAAAAGTATAAGAACACCAATAGGGGCTACACCCTCTGCTTTGGTTAATGGAGCAGATGTTGTGTTACCTATTGAGGTTGAGATTCCTTCTCTATGAGTCTCTTTGAAAGGCCTCATCACTGATGATGACAATATAATATCTCGGCTGCAAGAGCTGGAACTACTAGATGAACATTGACAAGTGGCATTAGATCACCTCAGAGCATATCAAAAATGAATGTCTAAGAGCTATAACAAGAAGGTTTGACCAAGGAACTTCCAAGTGGGTGACCTCGTTCTGAGGGAGGACCCTAAGAATCAACAGCATCGGGTCCAAAAGGGGAAGTTTGAACCAAACTGGCTTGGTCTGTATGTGATCACTGCAGTATTTGGGTCTGGCACCTATCAACTCTCCACCACTGAAAGAGAGAACCTCAAGGAGCTGATCAATTCCCTTCATCTAAAAATATTCTACAACTGAGACGTCTTCAAAATGCTCATGGACATAGTAAAGTCCTAAAAAAATACTAAAAATTCCAAAATGTCCTAAAAAAATTAAAAAAATGGAATTGTCCTACCTAGTGGATGGAGTTTATCATTCATAGAATATTCTAGTCTTGCAAGAAAGGGTAGTCCTGGGAATAGTTGTCTTCTTCTTTTCCCCCAAAATCCATCCGAATAAGTTTTTGTATACCTTGTCACGAGGGCACATGACTTATGTTGGCTCTAGTTTAATGAGATTTCCCATGGTTCTGAAACTATACCTACCTATTCAAGAGATCTAATCTATATTAGAAAATACCAAAAAAATACAAAAATAAAAAAATAAAAATTGAAAAATTGAAAAAAATTAAAAAAAAAAGTGTCATTGATGAAATTTGGAAAATAGGCATCATGGTAGTAAAAGAAAGAATTTCTACCAAGAAGTTGAAAACATGGTAATCAGGCACCTCTTGTTCCGCAATGCTATACCTATCGCAACATCACTTGGATTTGTATAGTTGCTTTCCTACTTTACCTTTCTCATGCACTTGCCTTCAAGACACCACCTTACATGGATTGAAACTGGTCATACTCCAGGGGAAACCCTCTTGGTCTAGGGGGCACTGTCCTATTAATTTTTTGGATCTTCCTCGCATCAGTCACTAGTGGTTTTCACTACGTCTTCCTGTTGATACCTAGTTATCACTATGATCTCTCTACTTAAGGATCTCTCTCGCATTAGTCACCAATGGTTCTCACTATGTCTGTCTATTGTCACCATACTATTGAGATTTCTTGCACGCATTGTATATCTACAATTTGACATCAATCCATTGAAGTTGGAGTTATACTCAATGATCTATCGATACTCGGTCTTGGAAATTCTTTGCCTTAGTTTGTATATAGATTTCAGTCACCTTTCATGATACTTTGGGATCTTCTAAGATCCCTCCTGACTTGAAATGAATCTAGAGTCGTAGCCTAGGGGCAAGCCAATCATGTATGTCCTTGTAATATGAGTCAATTCAGTCTTCGATGTTTTCTACTAGGGGTATAGCTCCCCAACTATTGATTGCATCTTTCATCAATAATCTTGTCAGTTCTAAAGGACAACTCTCTACTGATACAAACAGGTGTTTCTCAACACCACACTCAATAGTGTTTTCCAACACTATCTTTGGATACATCTGTGTTTTTCAACACACATTGGATATCGCAAATGTAAACATTGATTGATAGCAATTAAACACAAAGCACTCACAAGCACAATGGCATTTCTCAACACCCATATACACATATACATCCAAAAACTGTGAAACTGGATGAAGTATGTTAAACTTCTATTTGTATGTTGCTTTTTCTCATTGATTTCATCTATCTTTTCTTTGTCTACTGCTTGTGGGTGTGGCTCCGATGATCTGACAACATCAAATAATCAGGGTGTATGTGATCTTGTTTATTTGTATGCCAAGGTGAGGTCAGAACTATCTGCTTGATTGTTAATTATCTGCTTGTTTACACATAATCGCTCTTACTATATCAAACTAGAAAAAATGTTTAGATCATCTTCACTTTTGTGCCCCTATTCTTACATTATTTTCCCATATCGAATCCGATGAAGTTCATATGCATATCCTTATGGTCACAGTGGTACCAGTAAGGATTGTATCGACTCTGATGTTCCAAAAATGCTCTATGATGGTAACTATCCAATGGGTCCAACAACCACGTCCTAGGAATTGCATCTATCTTAGGATTTTACTTTCATTCTAGACTTGCATCTAGCTTAGGATTGCACTTTCATTCTATACTTGCATCTAGCTTAGGATTTCACTTTCATCCTAGACTTGCATTGCGATAGTATTTCAATGGTCACTTTGTGTTCTCCTGTATTCGTATGATGAGGGGTTCTTCTTCACCATTATGGCTTCATCACTACTACCCAAGTTTTTGATCCTCATTCTCAATCTTCAATTCCTAATGTTTTGAACTGGAATCTACTTTTTTAAAGTGCTTTTTTTGGGATTGAAATCTTACACTCCTATATAGCTCCAAATCGCATTTTAAAATTTTTGGGACCGACGCAATCAGACGCTTGTGTAATTGACATTCTGACATCACTTTCTTGTGAAAATATTATCCAATCAACATTTTCTCAAAATCTTCAAAGTTTTCCTCAACAAAAGTCAACTCTAGTCAACTCTGTCAAACATGGTCAACTGGACCTTGAAATCGCTCAAAATTGCTTCTGAATCTTCTGAGTTTTCCTTGAATCTATTCTGCATTCTTCTCAACCTTTGATTCAATATCTATCTATGATTTCTCACTCTTAATCACCATTATGACATGTGATCTTTCCATTTCTCTCCCAAGGGGGCAGAATGATTACATCATTGAATCTATTTTAATAAATTTTATCTAACAGTAAAAAATCCTCATTGCAAGGGGTATCTCATCACTTGGGGCATGTTCATTTTTCACACTTCATAGTCAAAATAGGGTATTCAACAATATTGAATCACTAGGGGCATCTTTGTTCCTTACATCTTGTCATCTATTAGGTGTCGGGGCAATCTAACCTTGATTCCTGAGGATCAAGCTTCATTCTGGAGGTGGCTCTCAAAATCTCATTAGTTGGTATCTGAGAAATCTAACTCAAATCCCTGAGAATCAAGCTTCATTCTATAGTTTATTCTCAAAATATTATCTACTAGGAATTGGGGCAATCTAACCCTGGCTCCTAAAAATCAAGATTCATTCTGGCGATGATTCTGAAAATCAATCTAACCAATATCTAGGTGATCTAACCTAGATATTGGGAGACTAGGATTCATTCTAGAGACAGTCCTAAAAATATCTATTTGACTATCTTTCAGTTGGACATGTATTGGGGTAATCTAACCCTAACTCCTAAAGGTTGAGCCTCTTTCTGGGGACAATCTTTTGAAAGGTGGAAATCTATTAGGTATTTGAGCAATCTAACTCAGATCCTTGAGAGTTAAGCTTCATTCTGGAGATGGCTCTCAAAATATCACTACTAGGTATCAGGGAAATCTAACTCAGATTCCTAAAGGATAAGCTTTGTTCTGAAGATGATCCTCAAAAACTCGACTTGACCGGTGTCTCATAAATCTAACCTAGGCTTTGGAGAGTTAAGCTTTGTTCTAGAGATAGCTCTAAACTCTTCATCAATCGATCTTTACATCATCAATTCTTGAAAACTATTCTTCTATGCTTTAGACATCGGACTATTATTTCAATCAATGCGCTACTCACACATCAATTCAAAGAGGGGAAAAATGTAACACCCCAAAATTGGCATCTTGAAACCCTAACCAATTTTAATGCATTTGTCAACCTTTTTCTGAATCATCAAAGTCTTATTGTACTAGGCAATGCTGAGTTTCAACTGACTCTACTTGACCTGAGTGTCAAATGCAAAAAATCCCAAATCAGCATTAATCGCATACTATATTTAATTCCTAAACATTAATTGCAATTGGCTAAATAAACCCTATGATCGAATTAATTTAATTACAAAGTCCTATCACTTTAATTAAATTAAATTCACCCTTTTAGCTGAAATACATAAAAAAGAATTAAATAAAATCTGATTATTAAATAAATATCCTCATTTCAATAATTGAGTTTAATTATTCAAATAATTGAGAAAATGTGTTTATGAGGTCATATTTTATTTATTTAATCAAATAGTCTCTCTAAAATCTTCACTTTAGTTCAAAAATGGAAAATTTGAGTTAACTGTGATTCAAAAGTGCAATAAATTAGTTAACTGCTTCACTCACTCAAAAAGACAATAGTTGACTGTTTCTCTCAAAGGAAACTTGCCATTTATAACTAGACTCTCATTCTATAAAAGAACTTCCTCATTTCTCATTAAAAAAAAAAGGAGAATGGATTGTTGAAGCATCGAATTGCTGCTACATTTTCAATAGTTTTATGAATTCAAACTCTCATTATTCTTAGCTTTCATTTCTAGATTAATATCATTTTTTAGATTAATCATGTCTAGTTTAGCTTCTTTCAAGCATTCTTAGATTAATCTCATTTCTAGGTTAATATTGCATACTTATTTCTAGCTTAATATTATGCTCATTTCTTAGCTTAATCTCATATTTACTTATAGATTAATACTGCAATCTTTCATTCTTAGATTAATCTTGCACTATATTTTTAGATTAAATCCTCCATTCTTAGATTGGTCAAGGTTGTTGGATTCTCAGATGCTGAGAGATATTCAAAAAACCTGTCTAGATAGGAGGCAACAGGTCAAATCATCCAGGCACGCAAGATGAATAAATCCATATTCATTATTGTTTGTGACTGATGAACAATGACTATGTTGAAGTGTATGGCTAAGTTAGAGGCCCACATTTAGCGTATACAGAAACAAATCAACATGAGAGCCATACTTCCAACCAAATGACACCCTATAAATCTCTTGTGAAGCTTATGGATTAGTGTTTTATACCAATACACAACTCTCAAGAGAATCTACCATTTCCACACAAGAGCCATCTGTAATCTGACCTACATCATTGGCCATGGTACTGGCCCTGGGAGAATCTGATGCAACAAGTGGCTCTCTACTACTCTCAACCAAAATACTCATCCCATCTAAAAATATTGCACCTATATCAACAATTTATGTAGCCACATCCTCCAGGAAACTATCACCACAACTTGTGGATACCAAATCATCAGCAATTGCCCCTATAGGAAAGTGAACTATATCTGAAGTTACTAAAGACTATACCAAACTCAACTCCATGGCCAACTCATCAATCCGTAAATGAGACTCCTGAAGGGCCAACTATGCTCTCTCTAAGGATTCCATAGTCACCTCAAGCTCATGAGTGAGATCATCTACCTCCTCTTCCTTTCCCCTTAGCGCATCATAATAAGTACAATCCCACTCGATAAGATAGTCTCTATCTGCCATTAACTATAAATAATTTTGCTTTATTATTCTAATGGCTTCTCGAAGTGTATGAAACTCTGTAAGGGAAAGAATATTACCATAATTCTCATCTCTCACGGGAGTGCTCCAACCATAAGAATCCAACATATGATGAGCAACATCAAAGTGTTCAATGGCGGTGGTAATCATACTGTCATTCACCTTTAGTTTCCCAACCAAATAAAGTGGACCCTAAAACGTATGACTCCCAAAAATCAACACTGTGATATGAAGTTGTATCTACATCACTCACCTCATGATAAGAATCATCATGTGTGCAATCATCAATGCACACATCATTGTCTAAGGTACTGGTCCTATGTACCTCATAGAATGACTCAAAAGACATGGTAGAATTTTTTGATTTGACAGTATCTTCACACACTTCCACCCCAAATGTAATTACAAGTCCCTCCAAATCACAATCCTGGGACCCATTACCAACCAATAGATTTTTTTATTTATCTACCAAGGTCTAATTTGAAAAATCAGACTCATCGTGACATGGATGCATGTCACACAAAGCATCATTAGTACCCAATTTCTGAGTACTATCATGTGGCAACTCACTAGTGCCATCTTGCACATGTGTCACCACTACTATCTCATGCTGATGCAAATTATCATTACAGTAGCCCTCAAATTTTGATTTCATAACATTGGCTTCCCCATGATCACAAGCTCCTATCCCATGAGAAAGATGGGACTTAATGTGATTATCTTCAAACAAATCAGTAAAGACAACTTGAATTTGTAAAAAGTCTCTTTAATCAGGTGTAGTCAAAACATGAATGGTTGCTCCATTAAAAAGGATCAACTTTCACATCCACCTTTTGATCTTGGGCATCCATTAGAATTTTATGAGTATGAATCACATCACAAGAAACCTTATCTTCATGTAGCTATTTGAATGCAAGTGGTTTATCTTTAATCTTCACTAGCTCTTCCCCAATCTTGAAGTCATCATGAAGTGTCTTGTGCCCAACTTCTTTCTTAGTAGATTTTGATTTTTAACCTCCATGGGATCAACTGCATGTTGGTCATTAGCAGCTGAAAAATCATTGTAAATATTTTTAAATAATTCATCTATAGAGACAGTTTGTTCCTTTTTATTTTCATTTTGTGATGTATACCCCTTAAATATGAAAGCCATATACCATGCTAATTTTTCTATGGTTTCTGATTGTGAAAGTAATTCACCCATCCTTTCCCGAGTTTATCTAAGCTTCTCTAATTATTTAGTCATGTTGTTCAATTGGTTTCCTTGTTTAATTGATTTCCTGGATTTTTCCATGGCTGAAACAACTACAAGAGTGTTGGTACTCAAAATCAGATGCATGATCTCAATGATTTAAAACCCCATTAGGATGGCAGTAAACCGCTCTGATACTACAATGAGAAAACCCTACAAGTTCTAACTTTTCTAGACCACTAATTCCCCATGCAAATGATATATATAATTGATTTTTGAAATAAATATGCAATTCCTTGCATTTTTATAAAATGTTTCCAGACAAGATAATAACTTTGCATAAAAATAACAACACATGAATTGAAATTGGAAATGCTTATAATTAATCAAGAATGATTTTTCTTATTCATTCAATAAACAATAACAAGCATTCTCTTATAATTACTAGTATTCAAAAATCAAGTTGTAGCAAATGTAGAGAACCTGATAACCCACGTGGCTGAATTATTTCTTTTGTAAACACTGAAAATATCTGCACACAATTTTTAACATCTCCAAACACATATAGCTGAAGATTGTGGGACACCAAAATCTATATTGATCCCTTCTAGAATCCAAACACCACCCTTAAATACCACATGTGGGAACCTAGAATGGGATGAGACTATTATAAATTGCTAAACGTAAATCTTATACTAGCTACAATCTACACTTATTGAAATCCTTTGACTTCTGCAATCCATCTTGGAACAATATGTAGCATCCAGACACCAATTTTTGCAAACATTTAATTCATTCTTGGTCTCTGAATAAGACCAACACCTGGCACAATTCACTGGTATCTTGCAACCAATTCAAAGTGTTATAATAGTGAAGAATTTACAATTCCACAAGCTAATAAACTAAAACCCTTGTTTCAATTCCTTCTGTACACCAAAAAAACTAAATACACAAGTAATGAATCCATTCATTTTCACAAAATAAACATTTTTATAATTCTCAATTGAAGATCTACCTGGTAGCTTCAAACATGCACCTCACATAACTTAAATCATAACTTAGCTTTTTAATATATTTTCTTTTGTTGCAATCCAAAATATAATATTTAATTACATATAATTCCTTCAAAACTAAGGTGCCAAAGTCACTTTGATGAAATAATAAATAAAGGCACTTGGCATACTTTATAATAAGCTTTAATTTAATTATAACTTAATTAATAATTATAAATTGAATAATGAGCTTATTAACTCCTCCTAATGATCAATGCCAATTCCAAGTGTTCCTTGCCTAAACCTAACATCCTGATGCCCTACCACAAATAAGATCTGGCCAAAATTGACTTACTATAAATAGTAAGTCTCAAACTAGAAGTTCTACCAAAATCCCAACAACTCCATACTACTACCAAACTATTTAGGTTACGTGCCAAATATAATAACCCTAAATTTCCCAAAATAGTTACTATAAATAGTAAGTGTGCCAATCTGACTTAAACAAAGAGAAATCTCGAACATCACTGACCTCTAGAGTTGGAATTGGCCTATGGCACTGCCAACTGAGACCCTCTATCTAACTATTAGCCTACTAGGGTCAAATAATAGACTAATCCCCCGAACTCTGATGCTAACAAAAAGGGAGACATTACACCATCATATAGATAAGTCATTGTCATGTAGAACAACTTTTCATCCAATATCCATCTTTATTGGATCGACCTAAGATGACACACAACACTATATAATTTCACATAGATCAAGCACATTGTGATACCTTCATGCAATTTTTCTATGTTAGATTATTCTGTTATAGATTATGTTATATCATTGTACCCACCAACACAACATCTACTAGGGAGATAAATTATCACACATGATGTCTAACCTTCAATAAATGCAAAACTAGGTCACTTCTTGATTATATTTGATGTTATATCCTCCATGTGATTGTGTTATTAGTATATGCATTTCAAATTCAAGAATAAGGGAGTGAAATTGATCTAGAGTGAGGTTTTAATTATGATTATCAACTAGGAGGGTTATTCCTATAATTTATTTACCATTAGATTTGTGCATTCTTAATCTTTTGATTTTCATGTGCACACTTGTATAGTATGTATACCTTTTTGTTTTCTAACCAACAAAGCATTATTCTTCTATCTCTTAATTTGTTCTCATAAGATTATACCAAATTTATTAAATGATTCTTAAATTTTATTTGTACATAGTTAAATTAAATAGTATATATTTCAAGACAAGGCCTCCAAGGCTAGGCTTGACAAACTTCATGTCATGTATCATAGCACGACCAAAAAGGTTTACAAGCCTTAATTTATACATTTATAAGTATATTTAATATGTTAAATGATAATTTTTTAATTTCCTAGGAAAAATTAAATGATTGCATATTAACTATTTTAACTAGTCCATGTGTTGTATTTTGATAGGAGGAGAAATATGACCAACATCCAATAAAATTTGAAAAGGAAATGTTACAAAGCAAAAAGTGGACTGATTTTGTAATCTAGATGGAGAATGAGGTATAAATAGTTGACTTGCAATAACTTAGTTGTATATTGTTGTGTTAATATGTCAATTTGCATTTCTTGTGTTCCAAAGTGCTTCTTTTTTGCCCTATATCCTACTCAATTATCTCATTATTTAACGTTGATGAAAAATATAATGTTTTCTTTAAAGGGCATTGGGTGGCATTCATGAATTATTTTCATCGAATCTTTTAATTAATTTGGCCATGGTCTTTTACTATCTCTTAAGTGTCCTCATTTAAGTTATGAGTTGTATCATTTGAGTAACTTAGTATCATATTGATTTGATTTATCTTATTTTCTCTCAAACATGGTATCTCAAGGATGCTTCCTTGAATTCATGTTGTCATTCTACAAAGTGATCCACATGAATATTTGTCATCCTTCCTCATGATGATGTCATTATTTTAATATATAATAATTTTTTGATGCATCTTGGTAGGAATCCTATAGATCTAACACATCCTTGTAGAACTTTTTTTGCACCAAGGTCAAGTTATCAAGGATTTTTAATGCATATTCCATTAAAATCACCTATGTCACACCTTACATCCTTGTAGTATTCCACTTGATGTTTTAAGTGTTCAATTTTCTTCTTATTCCATTTTATTTCTTATGTCATTTTAAGGATGTTTGATTCATTTTATTGTGCTGTGTCAACCATATTCGTAGCCCTATCCACTAGATCCATATCATCTACATCCATTACCACTGCTTCCATGGCTTCATTAAATCTCAAGGGTATAGTATGCTATGCAACTTCTTGATAAAAAAACATGCCAAGAAAATGCTTGGAATAAGTATGAGGTGCCTTTGTGGTACCATATATCTTCTTATATGTTAAAAACTCATATAGGGAGTAATAATTTAGGTTCTCCAAGATCCTGATCATATCTTAACAAAACCTAGGGAACATTTTCTCAAATAATAGCTCATGCAAGGGAGTAAAGAATCGGTCACAAATGTGCTCATATTTGGATGAATATTTGTACTCTCATCGATCCTAGAAATAAACATGGACAAAATCACATAGGATGATCAATGTCCAATTCATCCCCAAAGAATTTATTAGTTGCACAAATAATATAACTCAAGTAAGAGGTTGTATATAATTTTGTCTTTGTGCCCACCAGAGGAGACTCAACTTTCATTATTTCATTGCAAAAAATGACAAAACAACTACCTAGTTTAAAATTGGCCCTTCTTTAAACAACATATCTAGCAATGAGACTTAGGATTCTTGAAAATGAGAAGCATCCTTCTCCCCATACAACCTACTAACTAGGGCCACTATTTTTTTTATCGAACCCTTAAGGCTGATGAAAGGGTACCATTTACTGTTCCTAGAATTTAATTATCTACCACCTCCTCTTGAGGTTTAGGCTATGTTTCAGGGTTTAAAAATGAGAACTTTTGTTGTAACATCCACTTATAGGACATATTAGAGTTTTTTATTGCTATCTCCAATCCTAAGAGTAATCAATAGTTCCTAAAATTTATACTCAATTGGAGAGAAGAAAATGTAACATCAGAAAGGCTATATGATCTTTCTTCACTTCAAGCTCCACTAGAATCAAGAGGGTATTCCTATGACACAATTCTACACATTCAAAAAACCTTTGAAGAACAACATCATGCAAACCTGTAACAATGGATGAGTCTCATATCAGTATAATGAAAATTGATGATACACCATTATGAAATATAATCTCACCATAGCTTCCAACTTTTACTGAGAATGGAAATAATTTATAATCATTCTTACTACTATTGTCAATCAGGATTGCACCTGTGATGCAAAGTTTGAAACCTCACAATCTTGTTAGAACATGGAAATGTTCTCACTGGTGGGCTTGAGAATAAATCTCTGGATCATAGATCGAATTCCTCCTTGTGATCACCTAAACTAATTTTGGACAGGGAAAAATATAGAAGGATATGCCTTTGTAAAATAAACCTATACTAAAAGGTGATGCACCAATGTTTTAACTTGTAACAAACTCAAGAGATTCTTCAAAGAAAAATGAAACACAAACCAGCTAGACTGACCCCACAAAAATAACTCTATGACAGGTTTATTTATCAATACTAAAGAGGAAAACATACATGGTTTCACAGTTTAACAATGAAATCCAAAACTCAATCACAAATATGCACTATGAGCCATCATATTCTGCATTCTAACTTATAGGAAAATTGATTCAATATAGGTAGACAATACAATAATTGAAATCAATACTTCACAATCAAATCATTAACTCATAAAAATGCCTAGGAGGAATCAAACTCTGAATATATCTCTCAAATCTAATACAAAATTGCTCCAATACAATGATTCCTACTTTTCACAAAATACAAAAATGAGGCAAGAAAAAAGAAGTCCTCTCAAAAGAGGTTAAAATACAAGATATAGGCCTCCAAAACTAGAAAGGGTCAGATGCATGAGAAAACCCTAAAAAAGGAGAGTAACTGCCAAAAAATCAAGTCCAACTGATCCAAGAACTCCACTAAGTAATACATAACTGTTGTGCCACTCAAAACTACCCCAAAACTGCTCAAAATCCTCCAAAACCATGCAGAAAACTGTGGGGTTGGATATGAAGAGAAATGCCACTAAAATAGGGATAGAATTGATAGGTATTGTGGCCTAACTATTGGAAAAGAGACCCAAACTTATGGTGAAACTAAAACTGGCTCTTAATTGCCGCACAAACTAAAAAAGAACTCTAAAATACGTAAGCCTTTAAAATCCATGTAAAAATAGGGCATAACTCCTAAAATCTACATAGAAATAGCCTCAAACTACTCCAAATGCATGCACATACAAGGTGGGATGTCAAACTGAAGTCAAACTATTGTAAACTACCCCAAACTTGGCCATAACTATCATATCACTGATGACAAACTAAAAACTCCTCCTTGACTACAAATAGATCTCAAAATGATAATTCTAAAGCTATATATTTAAGCACTAAAAAATTATGCAAAAAGGTTTATTTATAACTCGTTAATTATATTTAATTATTTAATATCTTGTAAATAATAAAATTTACTTAACATTAAATATATTAAATAAAACCTAAAATAATATTGATATATTTAATATGAAGTAAATTATAAAGTTTACAAAATATTAAATATATAAAATAGAATTAAATCTAAATTTTTACAATATAAATTATATTATATTTCTATTTTCAATTTAATAGAGAACAAACCTATCTATTAAATACAAAGTAGAAATAAGACATAACATATATTATTAAAGTTTAGATGAAAAGGAAATTACAATATAAATCCTCATACACAAAAGATGAAGTGAAGAAAGACATAACCGAGAGCTATCATTGGAAATCAATCTGATTTAAGAAGAAATTGACATCTGGCTCATAAAACTTAGGGATATAACCCTAATCTCAAAATAACTCACTTTCTATTCTTTTCTTTGATGTTTTGCTCTGCCTAAGCGTCACTGCTCCTTATGGTTTTAAGATGAGTTTTGTTTGAATCTCCATTAACATGGAGATTTTTATAAACTCGTTAGATTTGAAACTCTGTCTTTTCCATGGCACCGCCTCTGTATAGAAGAGCTAGGTTTTGATGTGATTTCAGCATGGCTCTTTGAGAGATTTCTTGATATTTTGACCGTAAATAAGAGAAATGGAAGCTTCTTCTGATTACCATGGAAACTCTGGAACTCTCCCTTCAAAATACTCACTGCAGATCCAGTATTTCATGTACAACTTATATACCAGGTATTTGGACATGTCAAGAGCTCTATCTCTTCCTCTGTTCTCTTTCCTTTTGCATCCATTACACAAAATCTCTTGGCTTTGTTTTCTGCTTAAGAATCTGAACCTTGGACTAAAAAATGTAGATATTCTTTCTCATGGCCATAACCTTCTAGTTCTAAGGCTTTGTATATATTCTCTACACTCTGTTATGCCCTGCATACCCATCCCTACATTTTGTGTGCAAAATGTCGGGTCCCCTCTTTTCACTTTTGGCTCTTGCCTTGTCTTTTGTTTTTCTTTTCTATCTTCTCCAGGTTTTCTCTCTTGTGAGGTTTGTTTTTGTTTTGCTTTTGTCTTTCGTGTCTCCGGGACCCGGTCCCGGAGTTTGTTGTTCTTTCCAAAGCTGGATTTTGGACTCAAGGATTCTCTGCCATGATGTTTCCTCCTCGTGAGAAGGTATGGTTGCATGGAATCCTTGGGACCGGAGTCTAGAGTTTTTCCTATTCTATATTTTGCGGAGGAAGAGGTAACTTTCTTTTTACCTTGGGTATAAATATAAATTACATCCCACTTTTACAGTTACTGTGATTAAAAACACTTTTGCACTCAGAGCGATTCTTAGGTGACTAAACTGTGATTACTTTGTGCTTAGTGGGTTGTTTCCAGTTGATTCAAGGTACTTGTTTGTGGTCATTTGAAGGTAGAACTTGTTATGGGAGTGCTCCTGGTGTGCTCTTTTCCCTGCTCTTCTTCAGATTTCAGGTAGGTTCTCTAGTTTCTTGTTGTTTTCGTGTTTTTCTTATTGTTCCCTTTTGTTCTTTTGTCTTCATTTGTTTTTCTGGTTTTCCATTTTGTGTTTTGTTTTTGGTTCACCTCCCGTTGGTGGGTTAGCTCTACCAGAGGGTTGTCTACCCTCTGCGCAGTTGTAGATTAATGTTTATAATGTACATTGTCTTAGTTTGGTTCGTGTATATATGCGTATAGTTGTATAAATTTGTAAGAGCTTGTAAATGTTGTATATCTTGTGTATATGTGTTTTGGCCCTCGGACTTCTATATTTTTATGTATGTATATATCCTATATATCCTTCTGAGCTTGCAAGTTCCTCGCACTCTGTCTTATGTTTTCTCCCATGAGACCAAGCTCATCGAGACAAAGTTGCTATAGCTCAAATTTGGCACCTCACTGGTTCGAGCCATGGCGACTTCTCTCTCCTCTGTCTCATCACCTTAATGGTGGGATTAATTTCCCATGAGTGAGAATTCAAACCATGTCCCATCTGGCATTTATTTTACCCCATTTCAGCCCACTTAACGCCATTAATGCCTTTATGTCACCTGCCACCTGACCACGTGCCAACCCATGTCAGCCGAATACGGTTTCTTACTGGTCACATTAGCATGGTAATGGCTAAATTATCTAGGCTCTGGGTCTCAAGAAATTCCTTGTCCTGTGTTTCCCCTTGTCATTTGGTTTGATTTCCCCCAGAGTCCTATTCACGTTTATTACAAGTATTCCAGGACTTTTTGATGTATGCTAACACTTGTTGAACAGGTGCAGGGTGGTGAGGATTTCCCCGGAGTTCTAATATTCTATATATATATCACATCCTAATGGTTCTCTGGTCTTGAAGGTTGCATACAAGTTGATCTAATATGTCTGAAGTGATCACCCCTCCTTCCAGCCCGAAGTTGCCTACCACTTCCACCCGAGTGGCAAATAAAACCAAGGTCAAGAGGTTGTTAGAAAAGCTTCCCTTGACCTCCAAATATCCAAAGGATGATGCCCTTGTGGGATCAAAGATAGAGTCCAGAGTTCAAGAGATAATGGACACAGGGCCCAGGCCTTGGGCGGAAATGCAAGGCTTGATTCAAGCCATTTACAAACTGAAGGCCACTGGAGACAATATGGCCACTCAGATCACCGCCTCCGGTATCATCAAGGTAGAAAACTTTCCTTGTTCAGCGCAATCACCAGAGTTAATACTCCAATTAGCAACATTGTACAACACACCAACTCAGACCGTCCTACTTCTGGATCCCCGACCACTACAGTACCCACCAACAATTGTCACCTTGGATGCAGCAACTTTTACCTTGGGGCTCGGGATCCCTTAGTTTAATGGATCCATTGTTTGGAATCGACTCCAAACATTGTAGGAGTTCAAGGGCACTGAACTTATTTCCCGGCAACATATCAATAGCCACTGGCTAAAAATCTCAAAGAGGGATTACAATAGGATTTAGTTGGAAATTCCCCGCGAGGAGTTCAAAGAACCCATCCAGGCGGGCATTGTATTTTTATGCAGGATCTTTGGATTGCCCCATGCCTGAGATTTCTTGGCATGGATGTACTACTTTATGTATTGCATTACCACTCACAATCAGACTTTCAATTGGGCGGCCCTCATATCCAACCACGTTGACAAACAGCTGAAGGGGGTTGTCTAGAACTCCAAGTTTTGCATGACGTCATATGTGCTATGGGTGCTAGCACAACAAAGACCGGCTTTTCCAGGTTTGGGAATAGTTGGGGAGCTTGGAAACAAGACGGGCCAAATGACACCATGGGACCATTATCCCCAAGTGCAATGTGAACTCAGTTTCTCATATTTTTGTAGGGTAAATGATGCTTTCATTTACCACAACATTCTAACGCTTACTTGGGATTCTGGGTACCAACTATCACAAGCGGCGATGACTTTGGTCAGCACCTATGGCCTCTATTTTATTCAATTCCAACGCCACACCTATATTCAGGTGATCGGCTTCAACAGGAAGCCCCATCTTCTTCCCCGGTATTGTGAGGATAGAATTATTCTTTGAGTTCTACCGGCAGATGATGGAATTGCACGCCTTCTTTAAATTGAAGAAGGTCATCAATGTCCCATTCCCATTCTCATGCAAGAATTATACATGCAGCCTTGCTACAGCCAGGGAGGCAGACAATGAATTAAAGAACTTGGGGCTGGTGGAATTCTGCCACGCCTGAAAGAACTATGATCTTCTTGGAAAGATTGCCACAACACTTCCCCAGGCATCCCCACCCCACAAAGTAGACATTGAAGACTTTAGGGTGGACTTCCAAGATATTTTCAATCTCTGGGCCCGACAACATTCGCGAATGAGCAAAGGGCTCATTAAAGCACTTTACCTTCAGACTTTCCCGAAGGGCTTTTCAGATGACGAGCTGCTGGAGGATCCAGCATATAAAGAATAAGGGTTGGACAAGCTAGATCTTCCTCTAGTGGATTGGGCCACCACTGAGGACCTAACAATTGAATGGGTATGTCACCCTATTTTGGAAGCAAGTCACTAGTATTTCACCCAGGCATGTCCTAAGAGCACCCAAAAGAAGCCAACGATCAAATGGGCCACTCCCTCTTCAGCCGACGTTGAACCTTCTTCATCTTTTGTGGTCGTTGAACCAAGCACAAGCAAATGAAAAGAGAAAGAGGGTGTCCCAGTTCCCAAAGTGCCTCCCCAGGTCCCCACCCTTCTAATGGCTTAGCTACATCAACAAATGGAGTCAGCAAAGCTAGCCAGCCAGGAAATAAGTATGCAACTATCCTTCAGCCTCCTTGTAGCTCCAATGACATTTGCTCACCCAACAGGATCCCCATCATTGGTGGCAATGATGAGTAAACAGAATTTCACTGAGGCGAAGTCTACTAGTATTCTGGACACTAGGGCTTTGTTGATGAGAAAGAAGAAGAAGAAGGTGACCCCTACACCAAGCGTAGTCGCCAGTCCTGGTATGCCGGATATGCCCTCGATAGATGTCAATTCAGACTCTCCTGAACTAGAAGATATTTTAGACTCCTCACCCCTGCACAATGACTTCAATGACACTTTCTCAGCGGAGGAGCTCATGCAACTCCAACAAGGTATAGGTCATACAGTGGAAGAAATTGTTGCTCAGGATAGATAAGAGGCCCCCATAGAAAAGGAAATCTCAGGAAAAGAAGATACATCAGAACAAGTAGCCTGGGAAGAGGCATAAATGGGGCTTAAGCAGGAGAAGATATCGATCTAGGAAATAAAAGACACACCAAGGCAACACACAGATGAGCAACCTGTTGGCACCTGAAAATCCAGGCCCCTAAACATGTGAAATATCAGGGAAGTATAAAATCTTATTTTCATTTTCATAAAATATTTCCCTATTTTGAAATTTAATTATATAGCTAAAAGGGGATAGATAATCATTATTTTCCCATTTTCATGTTTGTAAAAAAAATCTTTAATATTATGTCTTAAAAGGATAAGTGTATAAATATTTTCGAAATAGAAATAAAAGAAAAGAGAAAACTAGGTGCATAGGGTAAAAGGGCGGTGATCGGGAGTTGAACACTCGACCTCTCAAGCCAAACCTTTTTCCTACCTACCTACCCATCCCCCCTCTAACCAATTGATCTAAATGTCTTCTTCGAGTTATATGTTAGAAAGAATCATATTATTTCACTTCTCTTTTATATTTACTATTAAAAGTTTTTCACATAAATGTATTTCCTTTATTTTATTTTAGCTTTATCCTAAATTTACCCTAAATTACTAATATGAATATTTTACTA
>MU224061.1:1028014-1039447 GCA_018584345.1 Thuja plicata | reverse complement strand
TGCACATTAATAATTAATAAAAGAATTAATTATTAATGCACCTAAGAGAAAGCTTAAGCACTAAAGAGTAATAACTTAATTAATTAAATCAACATGATTTAATTAATAAGCAAACTAATGATTACTCAAACAAAGACTGCTGTAAAAATAGTAGGTGAACTAAAAAATGTCCGGATTCAACTCATCTAGGACCCCAGGATAGCTAGCACAATTAACATCCAAGTGGTGGACATCCCAGAGACTTATGGGATGTTATTAAGTCAGAATTTATCCAAGTCCCTAAATGGATACTTCTCGACCGACTTCTCCCACTTATGGCTCCCTTGGGAAGGAGAATCTAACAAGATCCGGGTTGAAAGTGAGCCCCGAATGAAATAGGCCCTCACCGAAGTCAGGAGGGTGAATGAGGTCCTCTTCTCTGAGACTTCCCCGGGGGTGTACCAACCCCTTGAGATCTTAACATTCAATTTCACCCCAGAGGAAGACCCCATAGTTTTGCAGAGAATCGAGGACTTGGAAGAAAAATTAAGGATTGAGGTTAACTCTCAGGGTACCGTATCGACTCCCGCCACACTCTTGTCTGGCACTTGGTATCGGGTGCATTACCAGAAACATTCAGAACTAGAGTGTGAACCTTTCCTGGCCACTGCTACCTGACATATCAATGCCCTCTAGAAGAAATAATGCACACCTGATTCCCCGGGACCCAGTGCTCCTACGGAAAGCACCTTTTTGGTGCCATGTGTCCGTGGATCCCAATTAGAAATCCCTCCAAAGACAAACCTCACCCGTGTACAATAAACATCAAAGGAAACTCCTCCCAACCCTACCAAGAATAATCCAAAACCCACTTCATCTTCCCAGTCCCAGATAGCAAATGATGACTTGTGGACCCTTAAGTTTGATGAGTCCTGATCCAAACAGGGTTGCGGGGCCATAGTGGAAATGATCAACCCATGAGAAAAATCCTTCCTCATATCCTACAGGCTGCAATTCAACTACACAAACAATGTCATGGAGTATGAAGCTTTGGTCCTTGGACTCATGTTTACCCTAAGGAAAGGAATCACTCACCTATGGGCCCTGGGTGATTCAGAGTTGATTGTTAAACAAGTCCGGAGTTAATATACCTATCACGATAAGAGGCTAGCTGCATACCGCAACTAGGCATGGAGCCTTATTAAGGATTTTTATGCCTCTAGCATTGGTCTTATTTCCCAGAGATAGAATTATGTCCCAGTTTCCCTTGTTGTTTCTACTAGCACACTTGAGCCCATGGCTGGCTCGCGACTCCAGAGATTTTATGTTGAGATGATCCCCACCCCGTCCATTTCTAACAATGTCACTCATTTTCAAGTCTTTGAGGATGATCAACATATCCTAGCCTTCATGGCCAATGTTGGTGTCTTTGAGGACCAGGTAGTTGAAGAGAGAGATCAAAATGATACTGGGCAGGGTGATGAAGATGATGGGATCATGGACTTACCAACAAACACCATTCCAAAAGGGATGGTCACACTTGAACAAATCTTTGACTCAGACCCTCAAGGCTGGGAAAAGATATCATCCTCCTCTAAGGGAGGAAAATTTGAGAAAGTGAACATCGGCCAGCCTAGTGAAGAGAAAATGATACACATTGGCACCTCCTGCTCCCCTGAGGAGAAGGAGAAGATTCTCACAGTTCTCTAAGAATACATATATGTAATCGCATGGGGGTATGAAGACTTGAAAACCTATGATACATCCATCATGACTCATACCATCCCACTCAAACCTGATGCTAAGCCCTTTTAGCAAAAGCAATGACTGGTCAACCCACTGATCGAGCCTCTGATTTACTAGGAAGTTCAAAAACTATTGTCAGCCTGGATAATCTTTCCCATATAGCACACTACATGGGTGTCCAACCTAGTCCCTATGAGGAAGAAAAGTGGCAAAATCTGCCTTTGCATGGATTTTCAAAATTTGAACAAAGCCTCCAAGAAAGACAATCACCCTCTCCCCTCACTGGATGAGGTATTACAAATCGTGAATGGATCACAAATGATGTCCTTCTTAGATGGGTACTCTAGATATAACCAAGTCATGGTTAAATATGAGGATAGAGACAAAATGACGTTTACCACCAAGTGGGGAATGTTTTCCTACTGGAGAATGCCCTTTGGCTTGATTAACGCAGGGGCCACATTTCAAAAGGCCATGGAGCTTGCGTTCGAGGGCCTTGTGAACCGATATATAATCATCTACATGGATGATTTGATCGTCTTTTCCTGGGACTGGCATGATCATTCTGCCCACCTCACCCAGATTTACGAGAGATGCCACTGGTATGGAATATCCCTCAACTCTAATAAATGCATATTTGGGGTCACTGAAGGGAAATTGCTCGGGCATATTATCTTCGAGAAGGGTATATCCATCGACCTTGAGAGATTTGAAGCACTGCTAAACCTACAAATGCCCGACAGCAAGAAGGAAATGAGGTCTTTCTTTGGAAAGATCAACTTTGTCTGGTGGTTCATCACTGGATTCATCGAGATCGTAAAACCACTCAACAAAATGATGAAGAAAGATACCAAAATTGAGTGGAGTCCTGAAGCAAAGTGGGTGTTCACCTAGAATAAATAGATGATAACGGAGGCAACAGTTCTAGCTAGTTTAGACTATTCCCTCCCTTTTTATATCTATTATTTTTCTTCGCCGCATTCTACTGTGGTAGTTTTGACCCAAAAGGTCGAAGGGGAAGAATGAGAAATAGCTTTCATGAGCTCCCCTTTAAGAATGCCGAAGTCCGGTATTCACCCTTGGAAAAGTAGGCCTTTGCTCTCATTCACACCGTGAAGAAATTTTGGCATTATATTCTCTAGAGCAAGGTGTATGCTATCATCCCGGACCAGGTGGTAAAATCTCTACTGATATAGAGTGAGTTAGGTGAGAGATGGTGGAAATGGATGGCCATCATCTAGGAATACTATTTGGAAATGCAACCCATGAAGATAGTCTGAGGCTAGATACTATGTAGAGCGATAGCAGAAGAGACTCCCCACATTGAATGTCAGACATATACAATGGAGTCCATCACTCAGGATCCATGGTACATAGAGCTAGTGTACTTTTTGTTGAATAACATGTGCCCAGAGGGATTGCCTCCAAACAAATGTCGCACCCTACGGTTGAAAATCACACACTTTATGATCAAAAATTTCATGCTTTTTCATAGGAACTATGAAGGAGTGTACCTCTAGTGCATTGATAGGGTTCAAGCTACAAAAATAATTAAAGAATTTCACGGGTAGTTTGGAACCAGGCATGGCTCAGCTGACGCCACTTCCCATCAGATCCTTTGGGATAGATACTATTGGCCAGTCCTTTGGGATAGATACTATTGGGCTAGATACTATTGGCCACTTCCCATTCTATCTAGTTTACAGCCAAAACCTAGTCTTCCCCATTAACTGACAAATCCTGATTTTATAGTTTATGCAGGAATTCAAAAACTGGGACAATATCATGGAGGTTCGGCTCCTAAATTTGGTGCAAATGGAAGAACAAAGAGACATGGCCCTTGAACATTTTATGCGTCACCAAGCAGTAGTGAAATGATGGTTTGATTGGAGAGCCCAGTATAAGGCCTTTCAGATTTTGGACTTGGTCCTCTTGTGGGATAAATCCCGGGAAAAGAAAGGAAAGCACACCAAATTTTAACAGCTCTTGCTTGGACCATATTTGATCTCAGAAATCTGCGGGACAAATACCTATGGCCTAAGTACCATGACTGGGGAAGCCATCCCATTTCCCTTCAATAGACAGTTTCTCAAACATTATTTTGAATGAGGCAGGTTTGTCCAGAGTTGTACTATGTGTATATTCTTCTTGCTTGTAAATATCTTTCCCGGTGCCCTGTTTGGGGTGCCTTGTAAATAGTTGTCGGTTGCCCTCCGGGGCTTCTCCTTTTCTTTTTGTTTTTTTCTCTTGGATTTCATTATTTTCTTTTCTAGGCTCCTAGTGTTTTTCTCCCCCTTTTTGTAGGCTGGTATGCTTCGCGTAATATCTAGTCTCTGGGATGGTACCTTTTGCATTATGGTGAACTTGGAATCTATTGTTAGCATGGTGGAATAGGTCTGGTCTCCAGAGTTATTGTAAGTTTTTTAATAGGCTATGATTAATCTTCATCGGATTCATCCCCAGAAGTCTGGAAATTAGTTAACTCAAAATCTAAAGGAACAAGTAATCGGACACACTAAGAGTAGATCGGTTGCACTAGTTCATTGGCCCAAGTCTGAAACATTTAAATTCTTCCCGGGTCTAGAGTTTTTCTCCCCTATTTAGCAATTCGAAGTGGATGGAAAGGTGAAAGATGTACCACCATTAGAATTAGCTAAGCTTAAGCTTAATGGTGAAAGAAGTACCACCCTCCCATCCAGAAAAGAATAAAATAATGAAAGAAAGGGTGGAGAAACTCTGGTGTCTGGGAGAGACAAGCCAATTTGACGACTCTGGATTGATATATTTAGTGCCTCTTCTCTGCTTCTCCCAAAGGTCATCGGATTGATTTTCTTCCAAAAAACACACTTCACGACTGACAAAAGATCATGGATTGAATCATGTATGAGCCAGATTTTCTCAAACGCTTCGCGCCTTGCAGACAAGATGCTCCGAGTAACAATTGTTAGAATAGGTAAAACCCTATTCTCCCAAAAACACCTGCATTCATAACCCTGTCACATGGAAGAAGTAAAGAACAAAAGACAGGAAGAATCTATGGTGGCCAAAATACAGGAGACATCATATGCACAAGAAAATAATATATTAACAATATGTTTCAAGATGTTACAATGAGATGTGAAAACTCCCTTATGAAAAACAAGGAGGTGAATCCTTATAAAAGGATACCAAAACCCTAAAGGTGAAAACCCTAAAGAATAATAAGATGCCTAAGTTTAACTTAAGTATAGATTATAATAGACTAATAATTAAATAAATTAATTATTATCTATAATATGACAACTCTAACACCCCCGCTTAAGTGTAACTTAGGGAGAAGCTAAACAGCTAAAGACTAAAAGATGCATGAAAATAAAATGTATGAAAGGAACTATGGGTCCCGACAACTAGGCTTGATCAGGTACCCAAGTACAAGAAATAAACTAAATGAAGGAAACTAAGCCTCCAATCTAGGGAAAGTCCCAAAGAAAGGAACAAGAAAGAGCAAGAAGAATCTCTGAAGCATGAAGCTGCAAACACTGTCAGAAGTAACTGTTGGAACCCCCACTGAAATAGTGCATGACCAGGTAGAGAAGACAAAGTCTGAAGAGCTGATCAATCAAAGAGGTGACCTCCAAAAATAGGAATGAACGAGTGTCTATATAGTAGATGATCCATCTCACTGGAATGCATAGGTGCCTAGCCACTACATTCGCCTAGTACATAGGAAAAAAAATAGAGTACGTAGATCACTCAACCAAACCAAGGAAGCAATAGAGCCAACAAGTGAACCCCCCATAATGCTGAACAGGGAGAGGTCACAGGAACATTGAAATGCAATGCCAGAAACATCTGCAGAAAGAAGAATTAGGAACACCAACAGTGCAATAGAAGTGCAAGCACAGGATAAAGGGTGGTGTCACCGACACACAGCATGGGCAAATGTCATAGAAGGTATGATCACTTGACAAAGGTGGATGAGCACAAAAGGAAAAACATCATAACCCCCCATGGCACTTTATAACTAAGTGCGAGTACAAAAAATATACAAGGTGCTCAAAATCTTAGATATGCAAAAGTAGGCACGTTATCTTAGTGTGTTTATAGAAAATAAAATGCTACAGAAGAGAAGCATACAATGCTCAAAAGTCAAAAAGAAGAGTGAGCCAGAAGATCAGAAGAAGAGATCCCAGGAACTGTAGAACCCAAGTAATCCGCCAGAGTGTGAACAAAAAAAACTTGGAGGAGAGAGAACCCAGAGTAGAATCTTGAAAAAAGACCCCTGCAACTAAAAATCTTACTGAACTAACTTTTCGACGATATCTAGTTTGCCAAAAATAGAGTCCGAATGAGCAAGATATGGCTCCCCGAAGGCAAAACCAAATATCAGACTTTAACAGTAAAAAAACACTATCAAAATAGTAGAGCCAAAATATCAAACCACAATAATCAAAAAGATCTCAGAAAGAGCTTTCTGACGATATAAAGAAGTCCAAAAAAGACCTCCGTATGCTCCAGATAGAGCAAAAATAGTGCTAGGGGGTCAGAAAGGCTCCAAAAATAGGTTTAAAGCCCCTGGGGCTGAAAAATGAGCCCCTGGGCACATGGCATGCGTAGGGGGCTAAATTGGAGCTCCTGGTCATGGATATGACCACCGCAGGGATGAAATAAGCCTGTGAGGCTAAACACCCGCTGGGCGGCGCTATGGGCGACGGTGCCAGAGCCGGGTAGAGAAGGCAGTGCCTGAGTAGGGCGACGCTATGGTGGGTCAGGGCCGGCGGTGGGTCGGGCGATGGTGGTGCGCAGGGTGGCGGGGGTCGTGCGATGGGTGAAGCAGGGTCGTGGGCGCCGAAGGAGGTGTCACCATAGGTGGCGGGCCGGGAGCCAACGGGAGGCGCTGCCGGCGGGGGCCAGGCCACGGTGGTGCGGCAGCGGCCCGTTTAAATTTGAAATTGCTGCATTTTTAAACGCATAAAAATATTTTTAAAAAATATGTTTTTTTAATTTTTTCTCGATTTCTGTGCCTGTACGGTATTGGAAACTAAAAAAATTTTGCCTCGAAAGCAAGATGTCCAAAATGGACAAATTTTATATGGACTCTAGGGTTTTTGGGCGCTCTAAGCGCAACGGAGATGTCTGTTTGAGCCCAAAATGACCAGAAAAAAGGTCCCCCTAAATCCACATAAAAAACTTCTGAAAGACCAAAAAAAACTCCAGCTTCTGAAATACTTCAACAAAACACAAACAGCGAGCAGCAAGATGGCTCTGATACCATGTTAGAATAGGTAAAACCCTATTCTCTCAAGAACACCTGCATGCATAACCCTGTCACATGGAAGAAGTAAAGAATAGAAGACAGGAAGAATCTATGGTGGCCAAAATACAAGAGACATCATATGCACAAGAAAATAATATATTAACAATATGTTTGAAGATGTTACAATGAGATGTGAAAACTCCCTTATAAAAAACAAGGAGGTGAATCCTTATAAAAGGATACCGAAACCCTAAAGGTGAAAACCCTAAAGAATAATAAGATGCCTAAGTTTAACTTAAGCGTAGAGTATAATAGACTAATAATTAAATAAATTAATTATTAGTTATAATATGACAGCTCTAACAACAATTGGTTCCAGTTTTGCTAACCAGAGATTCTGTGGTTCTCAAATGCGCTAAGGCATTTATCCCAGATAGTCACCATTTGTTATGCCCTGCATATCCGTCCCTACATTTTGTGTGCAAAATGTTGGGTCCCCTCTTTTAGCTTTTGGCTCTTACCTTGTCTTTTATTTTTCTTTGCTTTCTTCTCTGGGTTTTCTCTCTCGTGAGGTTTGTTTTCTTTTTGCTTTTGTCTTTCGTGTCTTTGGGACCCAGTCCTAGAGTTTGTTGTTCTTTCCAAAGCCAGATTTCAAACTCTGGGATTCTTCACCATGATGTTTCCTCCTCGTGAGAAGGTATGGTTGCGTGGAATCCTCAAGCCTGGAGTCCTGAGGTTTGCCTGTTCTAGAGTTTAAGGAGGAAGAGGTAACTTGATTTTACCTTGGGTATAAATAGAAATTACATGCCACTTTTATATTTACCACGATTAAAAACACTTGTGCACTCAGAGCGATTCTTAGGCGACTAAATTGTGATTAAACTATGATTACTCTGTGCTTAGTGGGTTGTTGCTAGTTGATTTGAGGTACCTGTTCATGGTCATTTGAAGGTAGAACTTGTTGCAAGAGTGCTCTTGGTGTGTTATTTTCCCTACTCTTCTTTGAATTTCAGGTAGGTTCTCTGGTTTCTTCTTGTTTCCATATTTTTCTTGTTGTTCCCTTTTATTCTTTGGTCTTTGTTTGTTCTGTTGGTTTTCCATTTCATGTTTTTTTTGGTTCGCCTCCCGTTGGTGGGTTGTCTCTGCCAAAGGGTTGTCCACCCTCTGTGTAGTTGTAGATTAATGTTTATAATGTACATTGTCTTAGTTTGGTTTGTGTATCTATGTGTATAGTTCTATAAATTTGTAAAAGCTTGTAAATATTGTATATCTTATGTATATGTGTTTTGGCCCTTGGCCCTCTATATTTTTATGTACGTATATATCTTGTATATCCTTCCAAGCTCGCGAGTTCCTCATGCTCTATCTTGTGTTTTCTCCCATGAGACCGAGCTCGTTGAGACAAAGTCACTATGGCTCAAATTTGGCACCTTGTTGGTTTGAGCCATGGTGGCTTTCTCTCTCCTCTGTCTCATCACCTTAATGGCAGGATTAATTTCCCACAAGAAAGCATTCAAGTCGTGTCCCATCTGGCATTTATTTTACCCCATGTTAGCCCACTTGTCGCCATTAATGCCTTTATGTCACCTGCCACCTGACCACGTGTCAACCCATGTTAGCCGAATACGGTTTCTTACTAGTCACATTGGCACGGCAATGGCTAAATTATATGGGCTTCGGGTCTCAAGCAATTCCTTGTCTTATATTTCCCCTTGTCATTTGGTTTGATTTCCCCCAGAGTCCTATTCACATTTATTACAAGTATTCTGGGACTTTTTGATGTATGCTAACACTTGTTGAACAAGTGCAGGGTGGTGACAATTTCCCCAAAGTTCTAATATTATATATATATATATATATATATATATATATATATCACATCCTAACGGCTCTCTAGTCTTGCAGGTTGCGAACAAGTTGATCAAAGATGTCTGAAGTGATCACCCCTCCTTCCAGCCCGGAGCTGCCTACCACTTCCACCTAAGCGGCCACTAAAACCAAGGTCAAGAGGTTGTTAGCAAAGCTGCCCTTGACCTCCAAATATCCCAAGGACGGTGCCCTTGTGGGAACAAAGATAGAGTCTAGAGTTCAAGAGATAATGAACACACAGCCTGGGCCTTGGGCGGAAATGCAAGGCTTGATTCAAGCCATTTACAAACTGAAGGCCACTGGAGACAATCTGGCCACTCAGATCACCACCTCTGGTATCATCAAGGCCGCAAACTTTCCTTATTCGGTGAAATCACCAGAGTTAATACTCCAATTGGAAAAATTGTACAATTCACTAACTCAGACCATCCTACTTCCGCATCCCTGGCCACTACAGTACCCGGCAATAATCATCACCTTGGACACAGCAAATTTCACCTCGGGGCTAGGCATCCCTCAGTTTAATGGATCCATTGTCCAAAATCAACTCCATACATTACAGGAGTTTGAGGGCGCTGAACTTATTTCTCGGTGACATATCAATAGCCACTGGCTAAAAATCCCAAAGAGGAATTACAAGAGGATAAAGTTGGAAATTCCCCGCGGGGAGTGTTAGCACTGCCTTGTAAAAAATTTGAATTTCTTGGTCTTTTGCTTTTCCCGGGCTTCCTTGTTTCAAAACTAAGTGCTTTGCTGATGAAAATAAACCCTAAGTCATGGTGCATTCTATTTTGTAGTTACTTTTTTCCATTCACTTAGGGCATGTGTTCTAATTGAATCGCCTTGTCGCGATACCCTGAGCGAATATTCCATATCTCTCCCCGACTTTGCTTTTTCCTCATGTCGCGTAGTCTCGTTTAACTTCCAAATATTCCTTCAGCCTTATGAGAATTAGAGATTCCTTTCATGTCGGGTAGTCACGGGATAACCATGTCATAAATCTTTATGAAGGAGGGACCCACTGCTTAGTCGGGTGATTGCAAGAAAATCTTAACAGTTATGAAATTGTTCCCAGACTCAGCGATTACCTTTTGTCGCATTGTCTCCAAATCAAGCCAAAGCTGACAGTTAAGTTTTCCTTCAGTCGCGTGGTCTCGGAATAGGATGGTAGTTAAGAGATTTCAGTTCAGACTTCATGACTAACCGTCAGTGGTTTGCAGTAATGCTCAGTCGGGATGTCGCCAGAACAAGATGGTAACTCAGTTCTTCAGTATGCAGTAAGTGAACCAATGACTATGTGACATGTGTCATAAGGTGGGTGGATGCTAAAGGGTTGTCGCCTGGTCACCAGAAGAAGAAAAAGGATTCAGTGACAATGAGACTAAGTGTTTCTCCCTTCTGTCACGGTGTCACAGAAAGATTTAAGGGCAGGCAGAAATATTGAGCGATTAAACGACGGCTGTCAGATGAAAGAATAGCAGGATCCAACGGTGGTCACAGAGTCTGAGAAGAAAAGTGCCCTAAGAGAAAAGTCCTCCCGACTTGGTGATTAAGGTATGTCACGCAGTCGCTAGAAGCAGAAAAGGGGCACATACAAACTGTTGTGATAAAGTTAAAAGCTCAGAACTTATATCCCCCGACTTGGTGACTAAGCATTTTCGCGTAGTCGTGAAACAAAAAATAAACACTCAGCGACAAGGAGATAACCGTGATGGTTAAGGGCAATAGCTAGTCGCAAGGTCTCACAATCAATGATGAGTTAATGTTAACTGTGCACGACTTTAATTTTAGTTGTGTCGCATGATCACCAGATTGTAATTCAGGTTAGCCAAAGGTTAAGAAAACACATTGTCGCCAAGTCTTGAGATGGAACCATGGTTAGTGACAGAGGCCCGTGACAAAGAGACTTGATGCAGTCGCTCAGTCGCCAGTCAGCAAACCAAGGATCTTTTCAAAATGAATAAAGTAGACTATGTTGACTATTTTCAGTGCTAACGATGCATAATCTAAATGGTCTTCTGTTCAAATTACCCTGCTTCAGCTAAAGAGCCACCAAAGAAGAAATAGAAAATAGAGCACAAAATGCTGCAAAGTAGAAAGAGACATGGCAAAATTCGTGTCTGAGGCCAGAACTACCATGGATGCCAGGTGGATAGGAGTTGTTACCAAAATAGAAGTGAACGCTATCAAAGAGGTGTCCTCGGGAGAAAAAAGGAGATTGTTCATGCAGTTTAGGGGGATGATTCATCAGAGGAAGAGTCCGACAAGTGTCCTCTTTTCTTTCCTTCTGGAATGTTCCCCTTCTCCTTCTTATTCTGATTTTCATTCTTTGTAAGGGGTTCTGAAGTTTGGTTCTCGAAGGGAGAAATCAAAAACAAGTTCCATTAATGCAAGCTTGGTTCTGAACTTATGGTTTTAGCCTAAGTGTAATGTTAATTTGAGTGTACTGAAACAGGTTTTATCAATAAAATATGATTGGAATCTCATTGCAAGTATTTTGATGTCTCTGTGTGTTTTGGAAGTTCTTATGAATTGGATTTGTAAGGCAATGTCCAATTTGTCATTTACAAGGTAGACTGTGAGTTTGTCCATAAGTTTCCTTC
>MU224061.1:962804-1009054 GCA_018584345.1 Thuja plicata | reverse complement strand
GCCATCTTCTTACACCCCCACATGCCTTATTAATGCCTTCATTAATATGAAGACCTTAAGCCCATGTCTCTCCCATGCCTTATTAATGCCTTAGGCATTAATAGCTCAACCATGTTCATTTATTGGGTCTCCTAATTCATAAATGAACCTTGTCCCCCTCTCTCTCTCCCATTCTTCTATAAATAGAAGCCTGTTTTGAGAGCAAATAAGCCTTCACTCAAGATTAGAATTGCATTGTTATGCTGCCATTTTCATTCTAGAATTATATGCTAGTTCATCTCATGTTAGTTTATCTTTGTTATTTCATCATTTAGAGCTAGTTTGTATGCTTTTACCATCATTTAGCTTATTTTCAATTAAAAATTCTTCATGCTAGGATAGTATTGGTCACTGATTTGGAGCATATTCTGAGGGCTGATATGCAACTAATCACACTCTTTCTAGTTATAAGGCAATAGGTCAATTTTAGTGGGTTCTTATGCTTTTTCATGTTTTCACTAACCCCATGATGCTAATATAATGATCTATTGAGTGTTTGTGTCCATTCCGACAGGTACCCATTTACACATGCACACTACTCAGGATAGAGAAGAGACCCCATAGAAAAGGAAATCCTGGGAAAAGAAGATACATCAGAACAAGTAGCATAGGAAGAGGCACAAATGGGGCTTGAGTAGGAGAAGATACTAGTCCAGGAGATCGAAGACACACCAAGGCAACACACAGATGAGCAATTGATTGTCAGGGAACACGGACCCACATGATCAACTGTACCCTTGATCATCATGCTCCAAATTCCTTTGGTTACTCTAGGTGATCAAGTGCCCTAGAGCACATTTGGTGAGGTAGTAACGATGGTTGCCTTGTTAAATTTTGGCCAGAGACCTCACCCACCTCCAGAGGATGTTCCGGTGGAGGAGAATGCTCCAATAGATGAGGTCGATGAGGCCCAAGAGTAGCAATAGATTGATTGAGAAGTCCCAGACATTGAAAATATAGAATCAATTGATGTCGGGAGGGACAAGGAGATCCCTGAAATATAGATGATATTGAGGCTAGAGAAAGGGTTCTGAATAGTACAACAGAAGACGCCATGAGTGTGGCAGAAAATGTTGAAGGTTCCGGAGAATAGGAAAAAGAAAAAGAATAAGAACAAGGGGAACCAGAACAAGAGCGGGAGAAAGAGCCTGAAGACAATGCATATTCCAGGAATGTACTGCCTAATTCTGAAAGGAATCCCAATGAGCAGGTCTTAATGGCAAAGCCGCCCCATCCACCCCAATGGCTAGTCAAATCAAAGAAAAGAAAGACCCTGGCAGTGACATCAGGCTCTACACTCTCGCTAGCCAAGATGATGGCCAGGAATGCAGAGGCTAAAAAGCCCAAGAAAGCATAGACCATCCATACTCTCTGGACTGGTCTGAAAAGTAGCATAGTTGCGACCATCGCAACACCCCCACCAGATGCAGAGGCAGCGGTCGTAAGGCTTGAAGATTACAATATAACAGAAGTAGCACTGGGGAGGAGAGACAAATAGGGTGAGCCAAATTTACTAAAAGAAGCCACCAAGCGATAGAGGCTAGATACATCAAGCAAGGCCAGAATCTGAAGGAGGAAAGAGAGACAAGTGCTAATCTCCTCACACTTCTAGCAGAACTTATATAGCCTTTGTGTGAGGTCCACCCTGGAACCCCTTCCTCTGGATTGCCACTTGCGCAGGGCGACGTGGATTCTCTATGAATCATGAAGAAGAAATCACAATTTGTAGATAGGTGGGCTGCCAAGCAAGTAGCTTCCATGAGACAATTTCTAGCGGCATCCCTCCTAGACCTTTATCGGGTTGACACTCTTCTTAGCCAAGCAAAGGGCTCCGCTCTCATATGGGAGCAAGATTTAGCGAAGTATGAAAAATGGAAGGCCGAGCTGAAATAAATCCGCAATATAAGAGAAGAAGTCGCCATAGAGGTAGAGATTTTGGGAGACAAATCATATGGTTCCCTCCAGGCCTTGTACTCTAGACTTTTCCTCAAGATTGAGGTATGCAAGGAATTGGTTAGGGCCTTGAAAGAGAAAGTGACTGCAGCCCAATACCCCTTGGGCTTGTTTCAAGAATTCATGGCGGGAGTATCAAAAGTCGATCCCTTCACCACTGGAGCATGTACCCTGGAGGACTACATCCTCAGCAAGTTTGATGAGTGGATGGAGTCCCTGTATCCACTGGCCAAATATTTTCTCCAGGGTAGGTTATCCATATTGTCTAAGACAATGATCCGATCACATGACGCCATCAAGATGGTGGATGAATTTCAGAACAAGGTCAAGGATGTTGAGGAAGCATTGGAGGATGTTCGCAGTCGGTGGGATAGCATCAGAAGTGTAGATGAAGAAAGCATAGGCCAAGTGTTGGAGGCTTGCGAAAAAATCATGAAGGACAATAAAGTTCTCCGGAGTCTAGAGAATATCACCAACCATGTATTGGTTGTATAGTTTATTCTTTGAGGCTCAAGTTCCCAGATCCCAAAATTCTAGATCCTACATTTTTATATTCTTTAAGTGACCTGTGTCTCAGTTCCCAAGGCCGACTGGTCACTTTCAAAGTAGTTAGTCAAGGTTATCAGAAAGTAGGTAACCACAACAAGGCACGTCAGCTCAACAAGAGGGTTCTGACAGATGGTCTTCTCAAGGCACCACTTCAATGTTACACCTGGCGCATTAGAGACAGGGTGCCACTTTCCCATTTATAAGGCATGTATCCTTGATCCCCGGGGGATCAAATTTCTTCTTTCTCCTCCTAGCTCTCTTCTCAAGGTTGATTCTTCCACTCCTCTCTTCTTGTCTTATTCTTCTGACATGTCAGACCTTTTCCGTCTCGAGGTCTTTCATAGCGTGGTGCAGGTAGTATCGGCCACTGGAAAATAGTATTATATTGGAAGGTGTAAAATAAGTTAGGTTAAGTTTTAGGTCAAATGATGTGTATAAACAATAAGTCTGACCTCATTCCAAGGGTCAGAAAAATTGATGATTTTGCAGTCCATAGCTAATAGCAATTTGGTTTTCTCAATTCTTAGTTGCAGAGCTCAATGCTCCATAGTTTCTAAGCTTTTAGTAGTTAAATGCTCCCTTGGAGCCACCATTGTAACATGCACCAGTGCTTGCTAGAGATATGTTAATGAAGAAGGAGGAGTACTATCAATGACGTTGTTAACATTCTAATTTCTAGGTTAACAGTATTTTATGCTTTATGTTCTTTATGTCCTTTGCTCTGATAGTCCAAGTAGATTAACGACCTCCTTTTTCCTTTTCTACTGATCTAATATGAGTTGATGGTTTTGTATTTCTTCGGTATTTAGTGTAGTGTGTTAGAGCATTGTCGATGTTTTGAATGTTTAAGTATAACTATAGATAGATGATATCTTTTTAACCCTACAGTATCTTTTGAAGTTTATTTGTTAAGTGAATGTGCGCTTGCAAGAAAACCCCACGTACTTGAATCCCAAGAGAAGATGAGTTAAGATAACTAGCTATCCCCCTCAAAAAAAATAGTCACATTTCCCAATCGAGCCCCCGCACTGTCAAGACCCGACCCTCACATGCTTGGAGGCCTAGGGAATCTCATTTCCCTAGACAATCTTTATAGGCAAAGTTGGTCGGTACCCCAGTACCCGGTGATAACTTACCTTTGTTGGCGGACCCGATCACAAAGTCTCGTCAACACACTCTTTATGCAAGAGTTTTGGGTATGTCTCTTTCTCTTTTCTTCATAACCTCCAAGGGAACATGGTATTTGAATCATTTCATGCCTTGGGCTGTGACTGATACTATGCATATTTCCATCTAATTACATGCTCAGACTTTGTTTAAAAACTCTATATATGTTGCTACACAAAAGGGTCGTAGCTTCTCTGTCAAGAAGGTTTTGTTTCTATTATTTGGCCATTCTGGTATTTGAATACGGCTGCCTTCATGGGGTCTATTCTATTGTCTTTTGCACCTATTTATTCATCTTCATTTAGTTGTACTTACAACAACAATAAAATTAGACTACATGTTATGTTTCTCTTATAATTATGACTTCTCAATGGCTCTCGACCATGATGACACATGGGTTTGACCTTCTACTCTCATTATGCTTTACAATGTACCCCTTCTGAAAAAGTGATAGAAATATGAATATACTCTTTCTTCTTGTAGCATGGTCTTTATGATGCTAATTGTTATAACAATGAGCCACTAATTGTAAAAAATACAATATCACGTTCTTTTTAACATACTCCAATATTAATCATG
Source organism: Thuja plicata (assembly GCA_018584345.1). Classification (NCBI taxonomy): domain Eukaryota; kingdom Viridiplantae; phylum Streptophyta; class Pinopsida; order Cupressales; family Cupressaceae; genus Thuja; species Thuja plicata. The sequence continues at coordinate 1,004,767 of MU224061.1, read as the reverse complement.
CCAATATATTAGCAATCTGTAGCTCTTCTTTTCAAGATGACTAGAATGAATCATTACATAGAATTATTCTTTACATTTGTGTTGGGAACCTTATGAAGAGTCATTGTTTCCTCTTGTATTTAATGCTACTTTACTGCCTTGTAATGACAACACTAGTGTCCTTTGCCGCTTATGTTGACTTAGGATATGTTGCCCCCCTATTTGCAATTTTTGTTGCTTTGTATGGAAAGATCACTATACTTGGGAAAGATAAACCGATGTTTTGGTCATAATCACCTCATTGTCCTCGAATCTATAACAACAAGAATTAATGATGTCTCTACTTGAAACAAATGCTCTTGTATCTTCATGGCCATGTTATAAGTTTTTTTTGAAATGTTGTCATTAAGTCTGCTCTATTGTTATTAAATCCTCCTGCGATAGCAGACATGTATCCTTTGTTGTTCATATTGTCTTAGAGCTGTGAATACCATTTATTATTGAACATAATGTTATTCTCCTTGATAGACATTGTACAATATTGTTCACATGCTTCTATTTATTGCAAGTTATGCTTTATGCTTCATTGGTATCTATTATATTTTTGTTCCTTAGTGCACTATTATCTGTTGTATGAAATCAATACTCCAATCACATAAAATATTGCACACTAAGGCTTGTTAAAACAAAATTGTTGCTTTATTTTTCACTACTATTGGATTGTCAATATAATGAACTAGAATATCATTTCCTTGACTTGGTAATGTATCACTATGTTATGCCCCTTATATGATACCATGACCATTCCAATTCTATTTGTTGTTCTTTCCTAAATATTTTTCATCATTAGCTCTTTTCTAATTGCACCTTAATGTACTTTGATTTTATACATATGTACCTTATGATTGTCACTACTTTTGCAAATCTGAACTGCTAAAAGGCTTCACTTAGAAATCAAATGTCCAGAAAGTATGTTTCTCCTTTCAAGATAATCTGAAATGATGCATGTCAAAAGGTTTCATGTTTGAAAAACATGTCCCTTCAACAATATGTCTTCAAATAGCTCCATGATTCAGCCAGAAGGTCCCATACTTGAAACTTATGCATGCCCCCTCAATAGCCTCCTCAATACTTCAATCTTGGCCTCTTCATATCTCATTTGGAAAGTTTCATGTGTGTAATGAATGCATGTCCTTTCAAAAACCTACCATGCCTTCATACCTATTCCTGCACATTGTGCAAATTATTAATAAAACACTTGTTATTTTTTGCATCTTCTTTTTATGCATTCTGATTTGCATCTTTGTAAATGTATGGAGGTTAATAAAATAGAATAGCAGATTTAGTTCTTCCATTTCTCAGTTCATATGAACTTGTTGGATGATATTGGAATTGGATACTACTAATGTTGTTGGCATTCATTTTTTTCACTAATGTCAACATATGTTTCTGTGGAGGAAGAACAGACTGGTTATTGTTGTTGTATAATGACTGACAGAAGTGTACGGATGAATCCAAATGAGAGAAGATGGGGATATGTATAAGGATGTATGATATTATTTCTAAGGTCTCTTGGCTTAATATTTCATATTGGATGAGTTACAGATGTTTTGGTAAAGATTGGTTTCTAGACTGTGATTGATGTTTGACAGAGCGAGTCTCTCTGTTTTGAGTATATCTTCCAGGCGATGACGATTCAGGTTATGAAAGATTAAGGGATGACATAATACATGTTCAAGGATGTTTTTGTTGGGTGGCAAGTGGTATGATTATTGGTGATGTCATCTGCAATGTGTATTCTGGGGGAGACCTATTTGTGTCTGACTTTAGTGATGTAGCGTGTATTGCGAATTGCGAGTGTGTATTACAGATCTTGGATTATATCTGATGTATTGTAATTGATGTATACTTGTTATAGGTACCATGTATATCTTAGCAAAGGGTTAAATATTTATTTGTATATTAGGAAAGATTAATTGACTGACCTAATCAATTATTGTAATAGGGTATATATGAGAGATATTTTCTTTTGAAAAAAGTATGTATGTGTATGTGTGTATGAAGAGAAGGTGATTGACAGAGAAGTGAGGAAGACTATTGGATGTAGAGTAGAGGATATGTTCATTTCACTTCATTGGAACTGACCAAGCAAAGATTTTCTATTAGACAGTTCACTGGATTGTATATTTTCTATATACACTTGTTCAGATTGTAAATCCTTGAGGGTGGCTTTAACCATCTTTGGGAAGTGTGCCTAGGCAGTGAGCCCACTGTTACTCTTGACTCCTAATAGGGTTTTTCCTTTAACATGGGTTGTGTACTATAATGTTGTAATAATCTCCTAACAGGGCTAAATCTTTTAACATGGATACTATACTCTCAATACATCATTTGTGGGTGCTAATTCCCATCAGGGTTTTACCTTTAACATGGTTTCCTCGACAATAAAGGATTGTGTTATTGTGTTGGAATTTACTATGTTATCATTTGATGTGAAGTTTTGGTTTATAAAGTTTAATGTTTAATAATCTGTCTCGCAAGTGATTCACCCTCCCTCTCAGTTGTGTTGGTGGACTGTTATTCCTAAGAATTGGTATCAAAGCTACTGGTCCTTAGAGATAAATCTTAATAGCTTGAGGTGATCCTGAATATGACTTATTATAGGAAGGATAGTCTTAAGCTTGATCCTAAAAACTTTGATAGTTGGAAGAACAAGATGAGAACACATTTTCTATGCTTGGGAATCGACTATTGGATGGTTACTAAAAGAAAAGAATATATGAAAGCTGAGGATGAATTAGATAAAGATAGTGAAGATGAAAAGAAGATATTTTCATGTAACATGGTCACAAGGGAAGCATTGATCAACACACTTTATGAAGGTGAATTCACAAAGATAAAAGACTTAGATTCTGCACATGAAATTTGGACAAGATTGGAAGCACTGTATGAAGGAGATAAGTTTACAAAACATGTGAAGTTATAGAATTGGAAGGAAAAGATGGAAACATTGAAAATTAAAGATGATGAGAACATTAGAACATTTTCATAGAGAATTACTGAAGTTTTTATCAATATTAGTAACTTTGGAGGTACTTATAGTGAGGAAGAAGTGATTGAAAAAATTCTCAGATCCCTGACACCTGTATATAGAACTAAAGTACAAGCTATATAAGAGATTATACATTTGACACCTAACTTCAATAGAGAGATGTTGATTAGGAAACTGACTACCTTTGAGGCTACAGAACTGGGAGATTCTCTACCTAAAGTTGAGTCAGCATCCAAGGTGACTGTGCATAGAAATAAAAAGACCTTATCTGGGATTGCAAGCACTAGCAATAGTGTCTTGAGAGAATAACTTGGAGAATATGTTGATGAATGGGAACAGATACAAGAAGAAGAAAGGAAGCTAGATGAAGTTGTGGTTTTGATTGCTAGAAGAGAAAATATAGGTAAGGGTAAATTTGAAGGCAAGTTACCTTTGAAATGTTTTTCATGCAACAAAATAGGTCATTTTGCATCGCAATGTCCTACAAGGGTTCCAAAGCATAAACCTAAGTTTTATAAATCTAAGTATCCAAAAGACAAGGAATGTTATTATGCTAGTGAAGGTGTTTCTGATGACATGAATTTTTTGACTATGATGAGATTGGATTTATTGCTATTAAGGATGATGAACCTTTACATGAAGAAAAATCCTTAGTATCTCGTGTTGAAAAGAAATCTGAATGGGTTATTGATAGTGGTTGTTCACATCATATGACTGGAGATAAAAATAATTTTGTTAGTGTAAAAAGATATGATGGTGGTGTTGTAAGATTTGGTGACAATATTCCTAAGCTTATCATTGGAGTTGGATCTATTTCTCTGGATGGAAAAACTAATACTGATAATGCATTGCTTGTTGATGGACTTAAGCATAATTTGTTGAGTGTTGGACATCTAGTGGAAAAGGTTTATTAATTGAAATTCATTGATGGGAAATGTTCTATCAAAAGTAAGGCAGGAGACTTGATCGCATCTAGTACTAAATCTAGAGGTAATGTATTTGAATTAAATACATCTGAGGCTTCTTGTTTTATTGTGAAGGTTGATGATAGTTGGTTATGGCATAGAAGACTTTGTCATGTTAACTTTGATAATATTTTGAAGGTAAGTATGACTAATGCAGTAAGAGATCTACCTAAGATTGTGAAACCATCTAACACTATGTGTAGAGAGTGTGTTATGGGGAAGTAGACTAGAAGTAGTTTTAAAAGAAAATCCTACTCTACGAAAGGGAAGTTGGATCTGGTACATACAAATCTATGTGGTCCCACAAGAACAAGATCTTATTGTGGTGAGAGGTTTATTATACTTTTTATTGATGAATTTTCTAGGATGATGTGGGTTACATACTTAAGAGAGAAATCTGAGGCATTTGATAAATTCAAGATATTCACAGCAAAAGTTGAGAATGAATCAGGCTTGAAGATAAAATGTTTGAGATCAGATAGAGGTGGTGAGTTTACTTCATACTTTTTTAATGCCTACTACAAAGAGCATGGAATATAAAGACATACATCTGCGCCTAGAACACCACAAAAAAATGGGATAGCAGAGCAAAGGAACAAAACAATATTAGATTCTGCCAGGACTATGTTGCTAGAAGGAAATGTATCACATGTTCATTAGAGAGAAGCTATTGGTAATGTTGTGTACACCTTGAACATAATTCAGATCAGAGAAGGTACAAGTAAGACTCCTTATGAATTATGGTTTAATCATACTCCTACTGTAAAATATTTCAAAACGTTTGGAAGTAAATGCTATATCAAAAGAGATAATGAAATAGGGAAGTTTGATGCTAGAAGTGATGAAGGTATCTTCCTTGGTTATTCTACTAAGAGAAAATCCTATAAATGTTTCAAACTAAAATTGAGGAAGTTGATTGAAAGCGCTAATATGAGGATAGATGAAAGGCTTCAGATTCAAGAGAGTACGTATGACTGTGGTCAGATTGCAGAGATTAAGGAGGTCACTGCAAATCTTAAAGAACCTTTGGAAATTGATAATGAGATCAAAGATGAATCAAATGAGCTTACTTTAACTCCTAAGACTCTGAGGTATGTTAAGAAGAACCATCCTGAAGATCAAATCATTGGTGATGCAAATAGAGGAATGATGACTAGATCAAAAGTAAGAGATGAAATTTGTTTGATTTCTCAAGTTGAAGCAAAAACTACTGACGAAGCATGTAGAGATGTATCTTGGAATAAAGCTATGTAGGAAGAATTAGAACAGATAAAGAAAAAAAACACTTGGGAATTGGTTCCAAGACCTAAAACAAGAATTTGATAGGAACTAAATGGGTTTTCAAAAAAAAAATGGATGAGGAAGGAACAATGGTAAGAAATAAGGCTAGACTGGTTTGTAAAGGCTACTCGCAACAAGAAAGCATAGACTTTGAAGAGACATTTTCTCCTATTGCTAGGTTGGAAGATGTGAGGCTATTTCTTTCTTATGTTGCACATAAAGACTTCAAGGTATATCAGATGGATGTGAAATCTACATTTTTGAATGGACATTTGGAGGAAGAGGTATACATAAAAAAACCTAAGGGATTTCCTCTGACAAAAGATGAAGACATGGTATGTAAACTGAAGAAAGCATTGTATGGACTAAAATAAGCACCGAGAGCACGGATGCAAGACTAGATAGGTATCTTCTTTGTCTTGGTTTCAAAAAAGTTAATGCAAACATTAATTTATACTTAAGAATTGGTGAAGATGAAATTCTAATCATAGAAGTTTTTGTTGATGATATCATTTTTGGAGGTAATGATGAAATGAGTAAAAGATTCTCTAAAGGGATGGAAAATGAATTTGAAATGTCAATGACTGGTGAAATGAATTTTTTTCTTGGTTTGCAAATTAATCAGAACAAGAATAGTATTTTTATATCTCAGACCAAGTATCTTAAGGAAATGTTGAAGAAATTTGGAATGGAAGACTGTAAACCTGTTGGGATACCTGTGGTGAATGGTTATAAACTTACTCATAATGATTTAACTCAGAGTGTTTTTCACAAAAAGTACAAATCAATGATTGGAAGTCTACAATATCTAACTCACACCATACCAGATATTTCCAATGCAATTGTAATTGTGGCAAGATATAAAGCAGATCCTAAAGAGACACACCTTGCTGCTATGAAAATAATTTTTAGATATCTAAAAGGAACAATAGAGTATGGATTATGGTATGAAAAATATGATGACTTTATTTTACATGCTTATATTGATGTTAATTGGGAAGGTAGTGTGGATGATAGAAAGAGTGTAAGTGGAGGAGCATTTTTCCTTGGAAAAAAGGATAGTTTCCTAGTTAAGTAAGAATCGGGATTGTATAGCTCGGTCTACTACTGAATCTGATTATGTTGTCACTGCTATAAATTGTACACAATTTTTTTGGATGAAATAAATGTTGAAGGACATTGGAATAATTTTTTAAGAAGCAATGGTTATCCATTGTGATAATACTAGCATAGTGAATATGTCGAAGAATATTGTAATGCATTCAGAGAATAAACATATTTATATTAAGTATCATTTCTTGAGAGACAAGGTAGTAGAGAAGGAGATCAGATTGGAGTATGTTAGCATGAAGGAACAAATAACAGATATATTTACAAAACCTTTTCAAAAGATGTTTTTGAGTATCTCAGAAGCATGCTTGGGGTGAGATCCCCTCGTTGTAGTAATTAATTGCTGTAGGTATGCATCAGTCCAATGGATTTCAGAGCTATATCATTTTTTGGACTTGATGTATGGATCTACTCCTCAAGGGAAGTGATCACAGGAACACTACAGAACATATTTGGGTGATTTTGCACCTGGTTTTTATAGACATGAATATTTAAAAATATACACCTTGAAATTTTTTCTGAAGAGTTATGGCACCCTTTTCCATTGTTTTCAAAGGGGGAGAGATTCTATGTGAAAATCCCTACTATTTTAGGGAGAATTGTATTGAGGATATTGAGAAGATTTTATTGAGAGAGCACTTTTTGGGTTGATGGATTTTCCCATATGTTTCCATCAATGCAAAACAGGGATATTGTTGGATGATATTGGAATTGGCTACTACTGATGTTGTTGGAATTCATGTTTTGTTACTGATGTCAACATATGTTTCTCAGGAGGAAGAACAAACTGGTTATTATTATTGTATGATGACTAACAGAAGTGTACGGATATTGTACGGATGAATTTGAACAAGAGAAGATGAGGATATGCAGAAGGATGTATGATGATATTATTTCTAAGGTATCTTGGCTTAATATAATACTAGATGAGTTATAGATGTTTTGGAAAAGATTAATTTCTGGACTGTGACTGATGTTTGACAGAGTGAGTCTCTGTGTTTTGAGTATATCTTCCAAGCAACAATGATTTAGGTTATGCGAGCTTAAGGGATGACAAAAGACATGTTCAAGGATTTTTATATTGGGTCATAATTTGTATGATTATTGGTGACATCAGATGTGACATGTATTCTAGAGGAGACCTATTAATGGTCAAATTCAGTGATGTAGTGTGTATTATAGATTGCGAGCATAGATTACGGATCTTGGATTATATCTGATGTATTGTAATTGATGTATACTTTTTATAGGTACCATGTGTATCTTAGAAAAGGGTTAAATATTTATTTGTATTTTAGGAAATCTTATTTGGCCGACCTAATTAATTATTGTAATAGGGTATATATGAGAGATCTTTTCTTTTAAAAAGAAGTATGTATGTGTATGTGTATATAAAGAGAAGGTGATTGACAAAGAAGTGAAAAAGACTACTGGATGTAGAGAAGAGGATATGTTCATTGTACTTCAATTGAACTGACCAAGCAAAGATTTTCTATCAGACAGTTCACTGGATTATATATTTTCTATATAAACTTGTTCAGATTGTAAATCCTTGAGGGTGGCTTTAACCTTCTTTGGGCAATGAGCCCACTGTTACTCTCGACTCCTAACAGGTTCTATCCTTTAATAGGGACTGTGTATGGTAATTCTATAATAAGTTCCTAACAAGGATAAATCTTTTAATAGGGATACTATACTCCCAGTTCATCATTTGTGGGTGCTAATTCCCACCGGGGTTTTACCTTTAACAGGGCTTCCTTGACAACAAAGGATTGTGTTATTGTGTTGGCATTTACTGTGTTATCATTTGATGTGAAGTTTTGGTTTATAAAGTTTAATTTTTAATAATGTATCTCACAACTAATTCACCCCCCCCCCCCCNCAACTAATTCCCCCCCCCCCCCCCCCGCCCTCTTAGTTGTGTTGGTGGACTATTATTCCTAATAGAATTTACCCCTCTCTTCTCTTTCCATTTGCAGGAACACTTCAGATGCGGGCTACGGACTACAATAACTTCAAACTCAGAAAACCATTACCAAGAAATGGGAGACCTAAACCCTATCCTCTCATGTCTTGACTTTTGTATATTTCTAAAGATGTATTCCAGCTTTTATTTTTGAATTTCAAAATTTAAATGCAGGCTTGCATTAGCCTAAACCATGGGTTGTGTGGTTGCATGATGAATGCATTTCCATATTCTATACCTATCTTTAATGATAAAAGAACTTGTATTCACTGTATTATGCACTTTCAGTTGATGAAACACAGTTGTTTCTCTTTTATCAGTCTATTGCTCTTATCTTTTACTTGTTTTGTATATATTCCAGAGCCTATGTGGAGCACTTTATGCATTGTAATTTTCCATTGAAATGAGAAAGGTCTCTTCTCAAATTGTAATAAAAATGAAATTGGTTCGAACCTTTTTCTTTCTCTTGAAGAACATGGACCTTTATCATAGCTGTAATTTGCATCTCTAATTTTGATAACTTAGGACAAAAAACTGCAATCTTTCATAAAATTTCCAAAGTAGCTTAAAAAATGCATCAACAACTTGAAAACACAAATCTATCCCAGTGTATGAATGCAATCTAATAAATCAGATAATATTTGATAACAACATGAACCACTTTCACTAAAATAATCAGGGCTGATAGCAGCCCTACCAATTAGAACAAATGCAGTGAAAATTGGTAACAATTACAAAAAGGTAAAGTTATTTTAGGTTTAACATTATTTTTCTCTCTAAATAATATTCCAACATAAACTGGGTTGGTGCCTAAACTGTAGGGAAATAGAGTCACAAACTATGAGATACATTCAATTTTGTAATCAATTTCTCACAAAAATATAGGATTGAGACTAATACTAATGCTTGACACATGTATTAAGCCATACAAATTAGATTATCATCATATTCACTCTATATATACACATTTTACATTTGAAGAATATTTAATTCCTTCTTTGAAAGGAAGCATAGAAATGATGAACACGCGTCTATATAATAGAGAGATGAACAAGAAACATACTTTATATTTCATTCATTTGAAATTTTTTAATATAGAGTAAATACAACAATACTAATCATGTCAACTTGTGAAATATTATATCCACTATATCACATCAACTTATAAATCTCTTAGTACTTATCCATAAAATCGTAAGACTTATAACACTTTATCTATTATTCTCTCTTAGAATACAACATTTATAAGCCCTTACAAATGATCCTTAAATCCCTTTCATAACATAAGAGATGCAAACAAGCTTCAGATCATTTGCCAAAATCATATCCTAAGAGAAATTCTATCCATAACCTATCCCAGAAAAGCACATAAGCTTACAAGACATTCAAATCTTGATCCTTTGGGAACAAAATTATCAATTGTTGGAACTACAAAATAAAAAATTGTTGAACCACTTGGTAGCGTGTCCTTCGTAGACTATGTTGGGTATATTTCTAGTTTTCTGAGTCTTGCTAAAAAATTTGGTTCCCAGTGTCAATTTGTGCATTAAAGTGTCAAGATATATTCCAGAGTACCATCAAATTTTCCTGCAAGTGTCTATTTCTAAGAAATATGATTCAAAAAGTGGTTTAAAACCCTAAGCCCTAGGTCACTAGTGTCTTTTCTATGCAAAATCCCTATGCCCTCGTGACCTTGCTCTAATTTTAAGTTACTTTTGTCAAGTAACTTAAGGTTTTAAAAGTCATGTGCCTTTTTAGTTATTTCCTTTGTTGCTTAATCTCGTAACTGAGAATGAATATTCCTTACGATCTGGAGACTTGGCGCAAGCTTTAATCTCTTAATCTCAAGAAGATAAGAATATGCTCTTGTACATTCTGAGATTAAGCACAGGCGGTTGATCTTGACCTAATTGTGTGGTTGGCATCTGATCGCTAGACAAATGTGAGATTGCCTCAAATATTTAGAGACTTAGTGACAATCATGGATGCAAATCTAATCATGTGGTCAGCGCTAGATCTCATGACTTAAGTCCAGTTACAAGAAATCTTCAGCAATTTAGAGATAGCTTAGTCGCGTAATCTTTTGATCCAACCTGAGGTCAAGGCAGAGTTTACTTTATGATTTGTCGCATGATCTCCAAAAGCAATCAAAGTTAAGAGATCCATTGAGAATCAGGGAGGATCATTGATCTTTCATAAGATGAGAAGCTGGTGCGTGATCTCCAAACAAATTCCAAGGTCAAGATTTTCTTCAACGATTCAGAGATAGTCGTAGATCTTGATATGTTTTTGACTTCATCGTGTGGTTTGCGCATGATCTCCAGATAAACCCCAATGTTAGTAAATATTTTAGAGACTTGGAGGTAAATATTTTTGTGTGATCGTTGTATAAACCTGTGGTAGAGGCTAAGTCAAGTAAAGTTTATTCAGCGATTCAGAGATAGCTTAGTCGTGTGATCTCAAAATGAAAGTGTGGTTAAGCAGACAATATTGAGATTCAGCGTAGGCTATTGGATCAAATAAGAATCAAAGGTTACCGTGTAATCTCAGGAAGAATTGGTAAAGTACATAAAGATTGTGAGACTTAGCATTAATTGTAGATCAAGGAAAGATCTAAGGGATATCATGTAATCTCGAGATAAAGCTAGATTTAGCCAAATCTTTCAGCGACTTGGAGATAACACAGTCGTGTGATCTCCAAATGAACCATGATCAATAGTGGTTATGTCAAAGCCAAGTCAGGTTTTTTGTTAATGAATCTGAACCGTTAATCAAAGCAGAGATGTGTGTCTAGTGCTGAATCTCTAGAAGAAGACAATAAGTCATGAATTATTTAGCAATCAAGAGGTAATGAGATAAGATGCAGACACATATATAAGTGGCCAAGAAAATCTGTGGTGTTTGTGAAGTCTCTAAGTAAACCCAGGGTCAAGCAGATCTTTTAGCGACTCAAAGATAGCCTTTGGTCGCGTAATCTAAGAATAGACCGGAGTTAAACCCAAATATTACAAGATTTAGTGCAATTCATAGATCAAATTATCATCCTATGGTTGTCGCGTGATCTCTAAATAAACTCATGGTTGAGAAAAGTATTTAGCGACCTAGAGATTGCCTTGTCACGTAATCTTCGGATGAATTAAAGTTAATTTAAGGTTAAAATGTTGAGTTGATAAGAAAACTCTTGATCATTGATGAGATATAAATCTTGCAGTGTGTGTGTAATCTCTAAATATATCTGGGGTTAGTCAAAATGTTCAGCGACTTGGAGATTAAGCTTGTCACGTGATCTCCAGATAAACCTGTGGTTGAAAGAAAAGCTTGGTGAAGTTTATCATGAGATTTAGAGATAAGAAGAAATGAACTACTGAGTGTTAATAGGTAAACCAAAGGCAACTTAGAGTTAAAATGATTGGCCAACGTGTATGCTATGCCCTGCATACCCATCCCTATATTTTGTAGGCAAAATGTTGGGTCCCCTTTTTCGCTTTTGCTTTCTCTGGCCTTTTCCTCCAGGTGGCCGAGTTTTCTTGTCTTTTGTTTTCTTTCGGCCTTTGCTTCCACAAGAGCGTTGTCTTGTTTTCCTTTTGTCTTCCTTTCTACGGGACCCTAATCCCAGAGTCTTTGTTTCATTATGGAACCAGCCAGCTTCTAGATTTCAGGATTCCTTGCCATCGTTCCCTCTTTGACTAGAGGATGCGGTCACACAGATTCTCCAGAGTCTGGAGTCCAAAAAAATTGTCCTTTTCTTGGGAAGTGTCGAAGGAAAGAAGTATGTTTTACCCCACTGGATATAAATAGGAATTTACCCCCATTGTTACATTTACTGCGATCAAATTACCTTTTGGAATCAGAGTGACTAAGTGCGAGTTTAAGGGCGATTACCAAAGCTAAGTGTTTTCTTCGAGGTAATCCACTATTAGTTTCTATTCATGCTTGTTGTCCCCCGAGCTATTTGCAAGGTTGCATTTAGCATTCACGGTCTCACTAGTTATCAAATTGCAAAGCGCTACTTGTGCTTGTCCTTCCACTTTCTCAGCTTTTAAGGTAGGCTGCCTGGTCTTCTCCTTTCTTTTTGTTTATTTTTGCTTTTTTTTGGTTTTTGTTTCTGTTTCTGGTTTGTTTCGGTCTTGTTTTGATTTTTCTTTTCATTTGTGTTTCATTTTTTCCTCGTCGGCCTTCGGCCAGCTCTGGTTCTCTGGTTTTTTGTCACCTCCCGTTCGTGGGATGGCTCTGCTAGAAGGTTGTCTGCCTTTCGTGGGTTGTAAGCTTTGTATATTCTATGCATAATTGTAGATTAGCTGTAAATGTCTGTAAATTTGTAAATTAGTGGTTTCCCTTCTGTATATAGTGTAAATTCATTATATAGTTTAGTTGTTACTGGGTTTGTAAACTTAGTGGTTTTGTGAATATCGTCGTCTTTCAGCTCTCGTGTAGATAGATGGTTTCATCTATATAATCCAGTCTTGTCCTACTCGCCTGGTGGTGAGCTCCTTGCACCCTGCATGTTTGACCTCAATTTGATCCCTCACCCACCTGGTGTCTTCCTGGTTCTAACATGGCACCTCACCTGTTTGAACCATGGCAATTTTCTCTCTCCTCCCATCACTTTGGCATTGATGGTAGGAGTGAATTCCCATGCGTGGGCATTCAAAACTAACGCAAGTGGCATTCACTTTGTTTGTGCCCAGACACTTGTCATCTTCAATTCCATTTATGATCGTTATTGCATGACCACACGTCACCCACATCAGCCTAGTATGGCTCACCTACTAGTCTTTTCAATAATGGTCACTTCTCAGGACTTCGGGTCTCAGGAAGTCTATATGTTTTCATCACAATTTTTGCATAGACCAAACCCCCAGAATTCGGGGGGTGGGTTAAATCCTAAGTGTTACTTGTATATTATATATTATATTTTCTGGGATTTGATGCCATACTAACATATTTTGGAATAGGTGCATAATGGTGGTGAAACACCCGGAGCCCGGGATTAATTTTATGATATATTTTATACTGATGGTTCTTCGATCATGTAGGTTACCAATAGATCAATCGCCAAGCATGTCTGAAGAAGGTACTCCTCCCAAAATTTTGGAGATTCCATCAACATCCACCAGGGTTGTTACTAAGTCCAAAATCAAAAGAGCCCTTGAAAAGCTGCCACTCACTTACAATTATTCGAAGGATGGTTTTATTGTTGGATCCAAGGTGGATTCAAGAGTTTAACTAATTACTGATACTAAGGTTGGATCCTGGTCTCGGATTCAGGCCTTGATTAAGGTAATGCACATTCAATGTTTCGTTAGAGATTCTTTGGTGGAGAATATAGGCACCTCAGGTATCCTCTAAGCTACCTGCTTTTCGTGCTTGGTGCAGGCCCTAGAGTTGATTCTCACTCTGGAAAAGCACTTCAATCCATCCCTCTGGGTCATCATTCTTACTACCCCTTTTCCAACGGGCTACCCCCGGTCTTTGGTCACTCTAGACTCGGTCACATTTGCAACCAAACTGGGCATCCCCCACATCCCCAGTTCCCTCGTCATCTCCCACGTGCCTCGATTGCAGAATTCAACTCATGCCCGGAGCTGGCCCACCAGTACCTCAACAAACATTGGTTGATGACGCCATGAAAAGATTACAGGAAGATGAAGTTAGAGATCCCTTGGGCCGAGTTCAAAGAAAGCATACATGTGGGGATCCTTGGTCTATTCCACGTCTTCAGGGAGCCCCATGCTTGGGATTTCTCCCCTTGGATGTACTAATTCCTATATTGCATGACCATGGCTACATAGACATTCGATTGGGCTACCATCACAGCTAATCACATAGACGTCCAGTTGGGCAAAATCAACAAAACGTCTAAGTTCTTCATGACATCATATGTACTCTAGGCCCTAGAGCTATAAAGACCAACTATTCAGGCTCTAATTATAGATGGCATACTTGGAAATGGTGCTAGGCAGAGGGCACCTTGGGATTTCTATCCCCAGCTTCAGTGGGAAGCCAGCTTCACCATTTTTTGTAGAGTAAATGATACCTTCGTTTACTATCACATTTTGATCCCCTCTCGGGATGCCCGATACTGACTTTCTCAAATGGCCATGACCCTTGTAAGTACATACGGCCATTATTTTATTCAATTCCACCAACATTCTTACATTCAGGTGACCAGGTTTTTTGGGAAGCCTTACCTATTACCCAAACATTATGGGGATAGGATTATTCTTTTGGAGTTCTGCAGGCAGCTCCTGGAGCTTCACACATTCTTTTCCTTGAAGAAGGTCACCAACATTCCATTCCCCATTTCTCACAAGAATTATTCATGTAGTCTTGTGGTGGCTAGAGAGGTCGATCAGGAGCTGAAAAGTTTAGGGCTAGCCGAGTTCCACTTGGCCCGAAAAGATTTTGATCCCCTTGGAAAAATTGCCACAGCACTACCCCAAGCATCCAATGTACACAAGCCCAACATGGAGGATTTTTGGGCAGATTTCCTAGATGACTTTGACATCTGGGCCCGGAGGTATTCCCAGATGACAAAAGGGCTAATGAAGAAGCTAGACCTTCAGACATTCCCGAAGGATTTCTCAGATAAAGGGTCAAATCTGGAGGACCCGTGATATAAGAACCAAGGGATAGACAAGCAAGATCTCCCTGCGGTGGATTTGAACACCTTGTAAACATTGAAAATTGAGGATATGTCTCGGACCATCATTGAGTGCAGCCACAATTATTTTCAAAAGGTGTGCCCGTGCAACGTCCGCAAAGGCCCAATTTTGAGAGGCTCTACTTCAACCTCTAGAGTGGTACCCCAGCCCAAGTTCCACCTCTGGCCCTTCCGCCCACACAAACACCACCACTAATATTGTAGCAATTGCGTGCCCAAATGGAGTTGACCCAACAAACCAACAAGGTTGTCAGTGCCAAACTTGCTTAGGGGCTTCGAACTGCTCCCATAGGATCTACCATTCTGACAGGTTCCCCATCTTTAGCCGCACTTATGGTCCTAGTGGTGAACATGGCAGAAGAATTTGCAGCTCTTTTGGATGTCATGGCTCCATTAAAAAGGAAAAAGAGGCAAAGGGTGAATCAACCACCCCCAAGTGTGGATGTCGGCCCCGGCATGCCAAATTTTACTCCATGGGAGGTCACTCTACCTCCGGAGGTTGAGCTCATCTCCTCCTCCTCCTCAGATGATAGCTTAGTGGCAGCTTTGGCACCCTAGGATGATTTTGATGTCTTTCCAACAAGTGACCTAGTGAATTTACAAGAAGACGTGGAGGAAATACCTACCAAAGAAGTAGAAAATATCCCCAGAGAGGGAGAGAGGCAGGAAAATGAACCTACCCAGGATGAACAGCTCTAGGAATAGGAAAAGGAGCAAGAACAAGCACAAGTTGATCTATCAAGGGCAAAGGAAACACCGGTCCTGGGGACCGAGAAAGAACAGGGCCAACCGCAGAACAAGCATTTGACAATGGCTGGGGAAACTGGACCTCCGGGAACAATCGTACCCCTAGTCATCACACTCCCAACTCCCTAAGGAAGTCCAGGTGATCATACACCCCAGAAAATGACATTCAGCACGGTGGTCTTGGAAATCCCACAGCCAAATCTAGACCAGACATCGTTGCCACCTCTAGAAAATGTACCTCTTGAGAAGAATGTCCCGGTGGATAACTTCAAAGAACAGTAGCAATAGGAGAATAGGGATAGCCCCAAAGATGTAAACATTGACCTCTTAGATGCTGCAAGCACCCCAAAAAGTCCAGGAATGGATACAAATACCACCAAGGTGGGAGACAAAGGGAACTCCAGGGATAAGATTAAAGAGTCCACAGAAACTACTAATACTGAAACAAAGCAGCCTGCCCCTAAGGAAAATCCTAGTGCACAGGACCTAGCCATTGCACCAGCTTAGCCCCCGCAATGGCTAGTTGAGTCTAGGAAAAGAAAAGTTTCAGTTCAAACAATATTTCCCCTCTCCTTGGCCAAAATGATGGCGCAAAGTACAGAGGCTACAAAGCCCAAAAAGGTTCGGACCATCCATACCCTCCAAATTGGTCCAAGAGGAAACACCGTTGCCTCAGTAGCAACACCTACCCCAGACATAGATGCGGCCACAGTCAGGCCAGAAGACTACATAGTTACAGAGGTTCCTCTAGGGAGGATGGACAAACAAGGGGAAGTGAACCTCTTAAAAGAAGCTACCCAGGCGATAGAGGCTCGATATGAGAAAGAGTCCCAAAAGCTGAAGGAGGAAAAGGAGAAAAATGCCAATCTCCTCAGGCTACTCAAGGAATTGACTCAACCCTTAACCACCATTCACCCAGAGACCTCCACCTCTGAAGTGCTGCTTCCACAGGGTGACATTGATTCTCTTCGGGCCATGAAAAAAAAAGCACAGGCAGTAGACGAGTGGGTCACTTAGCAGGTTTCAGCCATAAAGTAGCTACTGGTAGTTACACTCCCAGACCTGTATCAGGCCACAAATTTATTAAGTCATATAAATAATTTTGTCTCCTTGTGGGAGATAGACCTGAAAAAGTACTCATAGTGGAGATCAGAATTGGAAGATATAATGGCCTTCGGAGAAGAAGCCATAGAGACAACAGGGATTTTGGGGGATGAACCCTTTTGGTTTCTCTGGGCCTAGCACTCCAGACTTGGTCTCAAATTGGAGACATGCAAGCAACTGGTTACGACCCTAAGAGATAAGATCTAGGTGGTCCAGAATTCTTTAGATTTATTTGCATTATTTATTACAAGGGTTTCACAAGTTGATCCCTTTACAACCGGAACGTGCACTCCAAAAGATTTTATTCTGAGTAAATTTGATGAGTCTATGGAGTCCTAGTATTTTACTGGGGATTTTGATAGGGGAAGGATGTCCCATATCACCAAGATGAAGCTCTAGACCCACGACGCTGCCAAGTTAGCAGAAGAACTCAAAGAGGGAGCTGGTGATGTAGAAGAACAATACGGCATTCGCAATGCCCGGTAGGTCAACATCAAAGATGTAGATGAGGGAGGAATTTCCCAGATAGTGGATGCCTTCAAGAAGGGAAAGGAACAGTAGAGTCTCCAGACTCTAGATATTTTCATCGATGGAGTACATTCCTACATTCTTTATTCTTCAAGCGCAAGCTCCCAAACCCCGAAATCCCGGGTCTGAAGTTTTGTATTCTTTCAATAATTTGTGTTCAGGTTCCCCGGAGCCGACCGGTCACTATTAGGCAGTTAATAAGGGTCAGATGGTTATTGATCTAGATTGGTTATGTCAGGTAGTAGATGGTTCTGATAGGTGATTCTTCTGAGGTGTCACTCCCCACATTTATTACAGGATGCATCGAAGACAAGGAGTTGCAATTCACATTTATAAGGCATGGAGCCTAAGTTCTTGATCTGATCAGATTTCTTCTGTAACTACCTCAGCTCTCTTTTCTAGGTTGATTCTTTCTAATTTTCTCTCTATCTCCTTCTTTCTTCTTGTTAGGCTTCTATAGTTCTCGAGGTGATTGTAACATGTATAGTTAGATTAGGTTAAATTTTAGGTCAAGTGTTGTGTATAAATAATAAGTCCGACGCCCTAAAAAGGGTTAGCGAAATTGATGATTTTGTAATCCAAGTAATATAATCACACTACATCAAGCTCTTTGCATTTAGTCTTTTACTTTTCAGTTCAGTAGTTTAGAATGCTCCCCTGTAGCCATTATTGTACACACCAGTGATGCTGGGATATTTCAAGTTAATGAAAGAAGGAAGGACATCTTGTGGCTCCATACGTTGTTCTAGTTTCTGGAATTAGCGAGTTATCTTTTGTGTTGTATGTGTTCTTATGTCCTTTTCTTTGAAGTTTTAGTTTAGTGATTTACCTCTCCCTTGCTATTGAATACATGTGAATCGCAGGTTCTTGGTGTATTCGGTATTTAGTTTAAATTTCTTACTTCTGAGCATTGTTGATGTTTGAATGTGAATGGCATAACTATAAGTATAAGGAAAGTTCTAACTCTGGCTTATCTTTTGCATTTTATTTTCTAAGTCCTAACGCTTGCAGGAATCACACCCTCACTAAATCCCCAGAGAAAGATGAGTAAAACCAGCTATCCCTCCGAAAAAATAGTCATCTGCCCAACTTAGCTTCCCCGCACCATCGTGACCCGACACTTAAGTGCTTGAAGGCCCAAAGAATTTATTCCCCAAAAAACATTTACAGGCAAAGTTGGCCGGTACCCGGTGACAACTTATCACTATTGACAGGGCCGGTCACAAAGTTCGGTCAACAGCGTAATCTCAGAACAAAGCTAGAGTTAAGCAAACCATCTAGAAACCTAGCGATAACTGTGGATCAAGATCTCATCATGTGGTTGGCACTAGATCTCATAATATAACTAGAGTTAGTGGAAATATTCAGAGACTTAGAGATAACACAGTCGCACAATCTCCAGATAGACTGGTAAGAGTAAGGTGAAATCATGAGGATTTGTTCTCATGCCATTATAAGGAAATAAGGTAAAAAGTTGGGTTATTAAAGAAGAAAGATTCTGAAAAGGTATAAGTAATCCATTGAGGTGTGAAAAAGTAAGAAAAGAAAGCCAATCATATTGAGTTTAAAGATTTTTCTCATATAATAAGGTTTTAAAACTAAAAAAGCACTAATGACTTTTCCAGTTGGGCTTTTCAAATTTGATTACCTGTCAACTTCAGGCGCCACGGCTAGGAAAGAATTGATGTCAAGGCATGTAGAGTTATTGTAGAAGTGATTGAGCAATGGTTTCTATGTTCTCAAGTAGACTAGTGCATTCAATTTTCAATGATAAATAGATGCATCCTTTGTACATTTGTGATTAGCAACTTTCAGAGTACATAGCAGAGAAATTGCAAAAGCTTTCAGAGTTTTCAGAGCGAAGAAATTGCTTAAGTTTTAGAGAAAATTTATGTCTGAGAGAAGAATTGTTCATAGGATAATTCAAAAAACAAGTAAAGATGAGTCAAATAGGACTAAGTGGGGTTTCAACCAGTGGAGGAAACAAGGATACAAAAGAAGAGCAAAAATTAAAGAGGAACTACTTAGATGAATTCATTGCTTTGCTCCCTCAGACCAACCAGAACAAAAAGGTAAACAATGAATTCTTTTCTAATGACATGTCAAATTGTAGATATCCCAACACTACCAGGTGCTCTAGTTTCCATTTATGTAATTACTTTTATAAGAATAAGGATAGGAAAATTCCTCTGTCAAACCCTTGGACACTAGGTTTAGCAAAGCTGATTGTCCCAGATGTCTTCGTGGATGTAGAATTACTAGTAGAATTGGACAGAAGGTATGATCCTCTATCTAGAATTATCACAAAAAGAAATGAGACAACTTTAGTGACCTTGGATAGGTCTTCCTTCATGAAAGACTTTGGAATATATCATCCCTCGACTACAGAGATTGATTTAACCAAATTGAAGAATAAGTATGTTAGAAGGGACACCATTGTTAGTAAGTTGATCCAGGCTCATGTGCCCAGATCAAATAGAAATTACATAGCTCCCTACCAAATTCTGGTGCACCATATCAATATAAGGATTTAAAATTCTACATGAAGTATCTTGCTTATGGGATGTGTAGGGTGTTGGGAATGGATGGGGGCAGTGAGAGGGTACCAGCAGAAATACTGATGATCATCCTGGACATTCAGAACTCACATGCCAATACTAACTTTGACTACATTCAGTATGTCAATGAAAAGATACATCAAGGCCTTATAGATATCCATAATAAAGCCAACCCTAAGTTCATGCATTATTCTATTTTAATGCATTTGATTCTGTATTTCAATATTAACAACATTGACACACAAAATTTGAGACCAAGGATGCAGTTCCAAGGCCAACCAAACCCTGTACAACTCTGTACTAGGGTTTGGAACTATACTTCCATTGAAAATGAATACTATGGTTTTGAGAATTGGATTGTACATCCAATTCTAGACTTGATGGGTCTCAATGTGAGTAGGTTGCTAGTCAAGGTGCTTTAGCTTCTTCTACCTTGTAAATATGTCAACAAATGGCTAGGAGAACACAATTGGGGAGATTTCAACTATGAAAAAACCTTTACTTTGATTAAGGTTTATGGATGTTCCCAGCCCCAACACATACTTCTAAAGCATGTGCCTCCAAGATTAGTTGTAATGGATTTTATCTAGCAGTTGATGTGGAAAGATAAAGAGCACTTTGCCCACCACAGAAATGGTACTTTCACACCCAGGAAGTTCAAGGTTTATAACTTTACCATTGGGAAAAGAGCCATGGATACTGTAAACAAATGGATAGGGAAGTACAGGGTGAGCATGGCCTTGTGCATGTATGTAGATCCTGAACGTTTCATTAAAAGTACTAAAAAATTGCTAACCTCAAGCATCCCTATTATCAAGGAGCATGAGGAATGTATTGAAGAAGACCTTATCAGAAATATTCTAGAAGATGAAGACGTAGCCACCAGAGTTACCCAATATGATGACCTGATTCACTTGGAGGAGGACATGAAGAAGCCAGGGATTCCTTTTGGAAGATTTTTCCTAGAAGTGCCTTATTTGGCCAGAATTTTGAAGATGATTGAGTCATATAATACTTTGTTTAACCAATTAGAAAGCCAAATTGAAGATAAACAAAGAGGCCCTTAAAAGAATTCATCCTGTAAATATGAAGAGGACAGTGATGGAGGATATCCAAGAATAGTCCACAACATGTAGATGTGTCATCTGAAACAGAACAAAATATAGAGGTTGATTTTGCAGAGGTTCCTAACACTGAGGTGAAAAATGAGCCCCCAAGGAAGAAAAAAAGAGTAGAATCAGGGGAGCCTTCTAAAACAAAGACATAAGAGAAGAAGCAAGATGTAGTGAGTGCCTTGATCGCTGGTGACAAGCAGTACCACCATCAACTCAAAAAAAAGATCAGAGAAGGGAAGGAAAAGAAAAGGATGTTCAAGAAGAAGTGGATTTGCCTCTCTAGTTGTGTCAAGATGAAAGAGAACTTCATCAAGAACAGTTCCCGAGTGATGATGCATTCATCAAGATAGATAAATTCAAAAGCTTCTTAATCTAGAGGAAGCAACAAGAAATTGGGGCTCAATTACAATTGATAGAAGGTGGCTCTGCACAAAATGAATCTTTGCAAGCCCTACAAGCCTATGATCTTGAGACAAAGATTATAACACCTAAGGAGGCTAGACAACTAGTAAAATCTAGTGGAATGTTACTTGTGCCTGGGTGGGATTTGACTTTTACATTTATAATTGACCAAATTAGGAAACAACCAAATGCTAAATTGTCTTCTGAGACCCAAGTGGGGGAAATGATAAGAGGTTGTGTATATGACCCCAGATCTCAGACTTTAGCAATGTGGTCTTTATCTCCAAGAAAAAAAAATCCATCTCTGGTTAGTATTGAAGAAAAGATGGATGGAGATAAGATCATATGTTCTATCCACAACACTTTAGATTTAGAGATCTCCCAAGCTGTTACCCACTTTGCACACCTCAATGAGGCAAAAATAGAAAATCTATCAAATAGATACAAAAAACTCTTTGATGAGTCAATTGTTGTGATGAAGGATGGAGAGGTACGCTTGATTAAGATCAAAGCATTATAGGGGGAAATAGAAACTTTGAACAAGAAATTAGAAGAGGCCCCCAAAGTTGCTCCTCCTCAAATCAAAGAAGTTGCATCTATTCAGATAGATACCAGTGATGATTTTCCACTTGGAACAAAGAAAGTTGATAAGGATCACAATGCAGTGGCATTAAGTGCCTTATTGAATATTTTGCAGCACAGGGTAGATATCCTGAAAGGAAAGCTTGACCTGGTACACAAAGCCTATAGTAAGCTACTTGGCCTAGAAACATAGGTCAAAAGCCACATTGCAACCTTGGATCCATATTTTGGCACTTGGTCAACCAAGGGATCATTGTTTGAAAGATTAGAAGCATTGAAGCCACATAGGGCAGACCTCCCAGAGATAGTTTGCCAAGTAGGAGAAATGATTGATCTGATTGGTACTTCATTGTCATTATTTAAGGGCAAAGCCAATCAAATTCAGGCAAGGGTCAACATGTTTGTCCCAGATTTTAATAGATTTATTCCTCCAATCAAGGGAGAATATTATAAGATAAATTTTGTAGAAGAGTGAAGGAAAGAATTTGACATTATACTACCTAGTAAAGAGGCATTCTTAATAGATGACAGTGTCATGGACATGGATAGATTCAACAAAACCTTGGATGAAGCTTCCAAAGAAAAAATAGACTTTGTGAAGTTTTTTACAGATGTCAAGGTAATAACTAATGCCAGGTGGGAGAGGAAAATACAACAGTTATAGGCTTTACAAAGTTTTAATTGGCCTTCAGAAGCTGAAGTTACACAGTGGGATACCATCACCAAGCCAAAGAAGAAGAAAGCAACAACAATAGACTTGGATGTGATGGATGAAGAGTAAAGTGGCATATGGCACCAGATCAATGAGCATAGGGAGGGTAATCATCAGCAAGACTAGTGCAAGTTAACCTATATTGGCAGTCACTAGGTCTCATAACAACCTCAAGAGGTTACCCAGAATATTTGCAGACAAAGGTGCCAACTGCCAAAGATTTGGAATCATTTCAAATCAACTACTCAAGTGTTTATTCTCCACCGACTGAAGATGTAACTATATTTTTGTCTTTTAGCACTTTTTTCTTTAGCCTAGCCATCTGAAGTTTGTTGAATCCTTTCTCTTTAAGGATTCCAAGATGGATAGTACTCCCTATATATAGAAATTTGTAAGATATTGTAAAAGATGGTGAATTCACAACTGCGAGGCAGACTGCTAAATTTTGTCTAGTTTCAAGATTTTTGTCTCTAAATGTATTGAAGCAGAAGTATATTAATAAAATACAGATGGAATTTCTTGTTTCACATAAATGATGTATTCTTGTGTTTATGTTTATGTTCTTGTATGTTTAATCTGTAAGGAATTTTAGATATACTGGTTATAAGGTAACTGTGCGACTATTTGTGAGTTTCTTTCAAGGAGGGAATAAATATTATGAATAGTTCTAGAGGGCTAGATATTAGTGTGAGAATTTGATACATGGGTGTGGAAATGAGAAGGTGGTTTGTAAGACACTCCATCTAAATTTCATATGTGTTTCAATTAATTGATTTCTATGAATGTATATCTCAATTGACTCTTTGCCTTGGATTAGGCACTGGTCTAGGTTTTGATCGGTAGTTATCATCATCAATCTTAAATCTAAATAATCCTTTACATTTCTATTATTAAGAACATAGATGTTTATCAATTGTATTGAAGGATACAGTTCATTTTATCGATTCCTTGGAGAGAGAATCATTAGGTTAGCCTTCTTGAGTCTAGAACTCTAAAAAGAACACGGATGAGAATCCTTGTTTCACTGTTCTTTACCCTTGCCAAGTTCATGGTCTGGCTTGTTAATCTCTACATATGATTGGTTTTTTTAATTTGCAAGATGTGCTATCAATTGTTGCAGTAAAAGGCAAGAGACAAATCAGTGTGACCCTTAATCCACTGTCAAGTTTACTAAAAATCAGTAAGTTCTAAAGGTACACCCGCCTGAGTCTGTGGAGCTCAAAGAAGGAGGACTAAATCCTCATCAATTAGAATTTTAATTGCATGAATAAAGAATTGGGAATCTAAGATTCAAGCATATTTTCTATATTAAGATTCAACAAGAAAAAGCTCTAACAGGCTATAAGAAGAACTAACATGAAAAGCAGGTGGAAAAGAACTAGGGTACTAAGCTCAGTCTGTCATCTTCAAGTTGGTTATTAGCTTCAATCTTAGCCATGTGGCTCATTTGTGGTATAATTAAGTCTGGTAATATGTCCATGTAAATAATAGAGTACCCTCCTCCAAGTATTTTAATGGCCCTATCACCACACAAAAAACTAACAAAAAACCAAAAAACATAACTAAGGAACCTTTCTGCATTCATTCAACTACTTGTTTACTTTTCCCTTTGGTAAAATTGTTCCATCTGTTCACTTCCTTATATTTAGACCAACTAAAACTCTTGAAACTATTCATTTTTATAATTAATTCTATCCACTTAGCATCTATTATGGCACAAGAGTCTGAAATAAACTTAGTATAGTTAGCTTCAAATACGAACATTATGTCCAAAATACTATTGAATCCATGTACATCAATATCCTAATAAATTATGGTCATGGTCTCCATGCTTGGGTATATATGATCAAATTCACATCTCCATAATTCCATTTCTTTTGTGTTTATACTTACATCCAATATATGAGGAACTAGGGGATGCTCAAGGCCTGAAAATGACCATAGTCTTCTACTAATCAACTATTTCTTACCCTTAAAGAATGGTAATAAAGTATTTACCAAATTCACCCTATCTTTGGTCTCTGCAATAATAGGAGGAAAATAATTCCTATACTCTACTATAACATCTAATTAGATCATAATAAGTGATCTAGCAGGCCACTAATTATACCAAGGTTCTAAACAAGAAATAAATTTATCACACATCTTCTCAGATTGAATTAAAGTAGAATAAGAATCATAAATAACATCAATTTTGGATTTAACCTTATCAA
The DNA here is from genome assembly GCA_018584345.1 of Thuja plicata. Taxonomy (NCBI): domain Eukaryota; kingdom Viridiplantae; phylum Streptophyta; class Pinopsida; order Cupressales; family Cupressaceae; genus Thuja; species Thuja plicata. Next base: position 979,789 of record MU224061.1, on the reverse strand, counting down.
ACCTATTTTCAAGAACCTGCATGAGAATATTGACACTCTTATTTTTGACTTCCTCTTCCAAATGTTCAATCCTGCCAGCATATTCATCTAACCTTTTCTGAATGTCCTAAGGTACAATTGTCTCACTTGCAACTGACTATTCGTTACTAGGCTCTGTGGATGGAAGTAGGCAAAAACTTGAAGTATACATTGATAATGTTTCTTTTAACTCTCTATTCTCAATGAGGAACTCTTCACATTTATTGGACATAGTAATTAAATCAATGTACATTTATTTATTCCTTTTATCCTTATCCTCTACCATTGCTCAATTCATCAACACCACATGAGTGTGCATATCAAAAATTTCTACTACAGAAGTATTTTAAATGGGCTTAATAATTTTTTCCCTTTCCTTTCTTCTCCAATATTTATCGCATGAGTTTTAAGGGTGATCTAGGATAATTTACAAATAACAAGACTTTTATTATTATCTAGGATCAAACCCAAATCTCCTAAAGAATTACCCAAATTCATATTCTGAGGAAAAATATGATCACTCTAGTTACTTTTCTAATCATTAATAAAATTAGATTGGAGGTCTCATCTTGGAAGTAACAAAACCCCACTATTCATGACTATTTTTCTAGCTTCCTCAACAATTAGTTGAAGTGAGTCTGGATCAAATTCTTGCAGAGTGGACAATAACATTTTTTGCTACTGATTTGAACTAGAAGGTTCTCCTTATTGATCCTTTAACCTTTTCAGTTTCCTTTTTCTTAAATTTACCAAGAAAATATTGAATTCCTCAATATGTATAAAATCGTCATCTTCAAGGAATTGTTGGGCAACCACTTCTCTATCATCAATTAACTTTCCCAATGGTTGATCCTTATATAATTCAAGGCCATCACCAGGACCTTCCCTAAATTTCTCAATGAGTCTCCTAGTAGACTGATCAATTTTGTGGTCATCACTATTGGGAAAATCCTCAGCGGTGTATTCCTCAGTTTGGGGTTTAACCTTTGCTCTCTTGAGAGGTGGTTCCTCAGCAGAGGAAGAAACAAAATCCTTACCTGAGCTAGAAAGAACGATTTCCTTTTTTCATTGTTGGGGTGCAAAAACTTGTGGCAATGCCATTTGATCTATCAAGGCATCATAATTCTTCATTATTTCTTCAATTCTCTTGAGAGGAGGAAAATTTGGGTAAAACCCAAGGAAATTGTTATCTAGTTTAATCAATCTGCTTTCACACATCATTAAATTCCTCCATTTCTCCCTAAAAGTCTGAACTTCCATCTTATTATAAAAATTTATTAAAATATCCTCTTCACACAATGGTTCATAAGGAGGAACATAGACCCATCTTATCATCTTTGGAAATGTTCGTCTGATAAATAATTCTACATCACATAATCTAATAGGAGATGTATCCAATTTATTTTTCTTTAAGAAAGTATTAAGTTCCTAAAAAACCTTTTTACCAATGGAGAAATCCAAGACCTTAATTAATCTAGGAACAAGAGTACCCCTCTTCTTCCCTTGTAAATATTCCCTTTCAACTAATAACAACTGCTAGGAAAATTCAATGATAGAATTTTTGTCTGGTACAAAAAATGGTAGTACATGAGGTGATTGCATACAACCATAAACCCTAAACATTGTGAATTCATCAAAGAAATAATAATAACCCCAATTATGGTTAAAGGACCCCTTTGGTACCTCTACAATTGGCCTTAACAACTTCTTATCTAGATTCTCATTTTGTTCCTCGCCTTCCCCAAAAGTTTCATAATTGGAGCAACTATCCAATTCTCAAAATACAAAAAACCAGGGGTTGGGTGACTTAGGTCCCAAATCCTCATCCACCATTGGACTAGAATCTTTTCCCCAAATTGATCAACCCACTCCAAGATAAGGCTTTTATCAACATTATCAACATTGAAAAATAAAAAAAGGTGACACAAGATAAAATAATTCTTAAAATTGATTTTTCCAGTGTTTTGTTAGATAGAAATTAAGCCTCCATGCAAAGCATTCACAATATACCCCAAAAATTCATAGTTTGTATTAACTTCATGGTTTTGAATGGCCATTGCAATGCACATATGTCAATTAGGACTTTGTTTTCAACATCAAAACATAAGACCTTGCAAAATAAATGTACTATATACACAAAATAATATTGAAAGACCTTAAGGTCAAACAATTCTTGCATAGTATCAGGAATTAGAATTGATTTTATTTCAGGACCCCTAGGCATGTATCTCGGTGTCTCTCTTCTCCACAGGACCCATATTTGGGCCTCATACTTTCTTCTCTCCCTTTCAATATCAATTTATGTACAAGTAGCACCCATAATTCCAAAGGCCTCTATTAGACTCCTCATGTCAATAGTTACAAGAGATCTCTAGAATGCTCTTATGATAACGCTAGTGACTAGACAGTAGTAGTGGGCCAATTTAATAAGGAATTCCACATCCATGAAGACATCTGGCACTATCACTTTAGCTAAAGTTAAGTCCCATGGATTTGAAAATAGAGGGTTCTTATCCCTATTTTTAAAGATGTACAAAAGTAAAGGCCATCTTGATGAAGGAGTGCTAGGGGTTCAACACATATGACATTCATCACTCCATTCATGCTTATTTGTTAACTGGGCATTTTATGTCCTAGGAAAAAAATCAATAAAATATTGCCAGTAAGGCTTGGCTTGTATTTTCTTAGTAGACCCCAACTTAGACGTATGCTCATGACTCATTTATAAACAATCACTAAGGGAATTTACCATGATTAAAGAAAACCCCACTGAATCACTTTACAAGAATGAAGAGAATGAACTTAAAACTTTTTGTATCACCTTTAAGGTCACCAGAAACTTTCTCTGCAACTCTTCTTGTACACCCTAAGCTCACAATTCGACAACCTTGATTATGAATATTCATAATGGGAGTTGTGATCCTCAATTTATTATCACAATCTCACAATTAATAGAGCCATCACTTCAAAATTTATTTCGCATGATTCAATCATCAATTTGACTAGTCCTATTTCCACTTATTAAACTTTGAATCTCAATCGTCGATCTCTTTTGATTTGGCGGGCATAGTGAATCAACAATATTAACCTATACATATCAACAATAATCATCCATAAGACAAATATAATTATTCACCTTGCTTGTTAGACCCTTGCGGATGGATACAAGATCTACTATATCCACAAAGATGTATGCTTGTTTGATTGAATTTGAATTGTAGAATGTAGGATTTCATCACCAATGCAATAGATCTACACTTGCCAAATCATGGATCATGGATGTATGTATCTTTGATATGCTTAAAGGAAAGTAATGAAGAATGAAGTATGGATATGGATATGTGAAGACATTATATTTTTCCATTAGTATGCACAAGGAAAAAAATGATGTACACTATCGATTTTGTACTATACCGAAAAATAGGGCATAGCACACCGACAGGAAAAGGTTACCAGAATATGTTAAGTTCACTTACTACCGACGAACACTACACAGTATTACCGATGACAAAAAGGACTAAGTGAACCCAATGAAAAAGTGAAGTGTAACCCGACGGAGTAAACAAAGGCAGGAACCTGATAGATAGAAAGGGAACCTGGTGATCAGTTCAAAGGAACCGACAACACTAGAAGTCAACACCGATTGCAAGAACCGACTGACAGTGACAGCCACAAAAAGTGGATCTGAGACTACACGTCAGATAAATCATTGAAGTTGCATTTGTAACTTCTTGATTTGTTTTATAACCATTGTGTACGGACCAAGCAATGTAATTAAAGATGTTTTAATCATTAGAATTGATTTAAAGCATGTTAACTAAAGATCAAATTCAAGTTGTAAACCTTGGATCTAGAGTTACCATTGTAATGCATAATTCTAGGATAGGTCAATTATTTATATAAATAGATGATCGATCTATTGTAATATGTAATGTTGTTCAATGACGAGAGGAGCCACGGAGAGCAACTGAAGAACCAGACAGAGAATTTATGCAGAAGATCAAAAAAGATTCAGATCAATTTATCAAGAACAGAGCAAGGCTACTGACGAGCAGAGAATTGAATTACTCAATCACATCAGGTGATATTTATATTTTGTGAAGTTATAATAGATCTGTAATCAGCAGTATTATACTGCATACAGTCAAGTCAATTCACTATGTACTCATTCTAACAAGTGTAGTACACTTCTACAAAATCCTTTCAAGAAAGATGGGGTTAACTCCCTTATTATAAATCTCTTAACCGAGTGCACACTTAAACCAGTGTTGCTAAAGCTCTTAATAGAGTAGATCTTAATAGGTCTCCACCTTAATAATCTTAACAGTGTGGATCATCGGAAGTGATTAAAATTGTAAGCCTTAACCGGCTCCCTTCCATTCTGCAGATAGTGAAGTTTTGTGGGTGTCATCCCCACCACAGTTTTTACTTCCTAACAGGATTTTTCTGCGATATCATATCATGTGTCATGTGTTTATAGGTTTCATGAATGTTTCTATGAGTGCTTTATACATTAGATTATGAATTGATAAATTATACACATAAGGAAGATTGACAGAATTGGTTGGTAATGCATAAAGAACGATTACTAATGATGAAAGGTGATAATATGTTAAAGTTTTAGAGGTACTGATTTACCCCTCCCCTCTCAGTACTACTTCCCAAATAGTCCAACAATTGGTATCAGGGCTAAGTCTCTTCTTGAAAAGCTTAAAGGCTTAAAGAGCAAAGATCAGGATGGAGAAGTTTAGGATGGACAAGACCATTGAGAACAAAAAGCTTGAGATACAGATGTTCTATCAACGGTATCAAGAAGCAAGAGTCCAGATGAGACAACTATTGAATGAGAGGAAAGGTATGGCTACTCGGAGCAATGAAACAGATTATCAAGAAGAAGAGATTCTAGATTTCTTTGAATCTTCAAGAACAAATTCAAGAAAAGCATCAAATACATCAGAAGGAGACATCACAAATCTGAAGGAGATCAATAAACAACTGATAGACCAAATCAAGATGCTGCAAATCGGTCAAGAGACTCAGATGGTAAGAATGATTGAAGTGATGAACTCTGCTACTAACGCTGAAACATAAAGAACACTTGCAAATGATGACAGAAGGAAGATCACAGAGAAACTACAAGAAAAAGAATTGGAAGTTCAGAGACATGCTGAGCATCACCATGAGATTACAAATCATATTATTCTTATGAGTCAAGAAGCCAACAGAATGAATGTGGAACTCGTTGAAAGAATACAGACCATCGATGAACTGAGAGAAGAAAATGAAAAACTCAAGAATGAAGTTAGAATTCAACAACAACACAATGAGATTATCAAAAAGGTTGATGAAAGCAATAGAAGAATGGATGATTTTCTTGAAGGACAAAGAAGAGTCAACAACAACAACGATCTAGGCTTCACCGACAATGGAGAATCATCTAATCAAGCAAAATCAAAGAATGTCTATGAAAATCCAAGACCTAGAAAGTTGACATGCAATCACTGTGGAAAGCAAGGGCATACATCAAATGTGTGCAGAGGTAAAATGAAAGGTATTCCTAAATCTACATCTACATTCATAGGATTCTATTATAAGTGTAACAAGAAATGACATAAGGCATATGAATGTAAGTCAAAGATGAAGCAACCAAAGAAGGAAACCTACATGGACAAGTATTGTCCTGCATGCAAGATGAATGGGCACACTACCGATGAATGTTGGAAGAAGAAAAGTCAAGCATGGAAACCAAAAGGTCAAGACACTTCAAAGCAATCGACGAAAATCAGTAATCAGTATGTATGGGACTACAATACTTGGACCAACTGTACAGCATGTGGTAGATATGGCCACATTGCTGCAAACTGCATAAGGAAATTGACCAAAAGGTCTAGAGGCTGGTCAAAACCCAGAATGGCATGCTTACATTGTCATAAAGTAGGTCATCTCAAAAAGGATTGCAAAGAGAGAATGACAGAGACAAGTATATATCCCAATGGAAACATCATTGAAGACATCCAGAGGGTTAGAGACAAAATGTGGAGAAAAGCTTCAAGCAATGATGAAGCTGGAACAAGAAATGCTAATGATACCACCACATCCAATGGATTGGGTGACATCACCACCCCCACATGAAGATAGACAAGTAAGTATGGAACTGCACTGCACTAAGTCTTGTTTTACATCAATTCCATTGTACAATTGTTAGAAATTCAAAATCTACATAAACAAAGATGCATATATTGTTAACTATTATGAATATATGAAAACACCCCCGTCGGTAAACACATACCGAAAATCATCGGTGAGACATATTGGATAAGTTGTCTACGCTTACCGATAATTGTCGGTCGACATTTAAAATTGTTGAGTTATCAAAGAGATCCGACACCCATCGATAAGTAAGGAAGTAAAGTTTCAAGTGTCCAACTATACCGATATCCGTTGGTATAAGCGATTGTCTTCACAGCTATCCCGATCCACCTGGCAGCACCGACGATGATTTGAAGAAGGTTACCGACGAATAGGGTCATAAAGACCCGACAAGTGGGTGAGCATTTATTACCACTTAGGGCACGAAAAAGGGTTTATAAAACTCGTCGAAAGAGCTCATTTCTCACATTGCGAATTTGAGAGCGAAGATCAGAGAAAGAGAAGAGTGAAGAGGGTAGAGCAGATTGCGAGCGAATTCAACGCGGTCCAGAGCACATCAACAAGATCATTCGTCTCCCATGTAGATCGTGTAAGTACCAAGTAAACTGACACTATTATTATGTTTCTTGGAAGCCCTAAATCGAGAAATCATGGCTACCACATCATGAACTGCCAAATTGAAGAGTGATAAATAGAATGTGGTCATGTTAATTAAGAACAGCACTTGTATTGAGCCGAAATACAAGATATGCCTGGAAGTTGCATCGAAAACTGATGAGTCCAAAGCGTTTAGCAAAATACCACCTAGGGTTTTGCTAAGAGAGGATGTTACAGCTTACATTCACTGTAAGATAGCAGATATGGGTGATCATGAGATAACAGAAAGCTACAAAACACTTTGTGATGCCAATTGAAACCTAAAAGATGAACAAAAGCATTTGGAGGTAAAGGGGATTACCAATGCACTCCATTTCCCAAAGGTTTTCCAACCAGATTGGATAATGCTGGTAATGAGCTGAATGCATGACCAGACATTATAGCTAGATGAGCCCAAGAAGATCACAAAAGACGCTTTGCACGCCGTGACAGGATTCCCGATCACTGACAAAGCAAAATCTCACAAACACTCTTCCTGACCCGAGGTTGAGAAATTGACAAAAGCACAATGGGATGGAAGAGGACTAAGGATAAATACCATCATTGATGATGAGCTAAGGTTTGGAGCATGTGCTATTGCCTACAGGATATTTCAGGCAAGCAGACTAAAAAGTGTATCAGCTACATCGGTAAGCACAGCTTACAAGATTGTCACCAAAGGTATTCAGATGGACTTATGCGAGATTCTACTGAAACAACTAGAAGACAACATGAGCACCATTAGAGCAGCCAAGACCAATACATGTAAGTTTGGCTCTCTTATCATGTGTAAATTTTTCTACTTTCTAGAATACTTCCCATCTATTGGTAAGGTGAAGTGGGATACCACCAAGCCTGTGACAATGCAAATTAAATCAATGACTATATTAAGTCATTAGGAGATAATTTTGAGTCAGTTATGTCTGCATATTTTCAAGAATTTAAAGAAAAGATGTCAGAGAGGGTTAGAATACCTGAGAAGTTAGTGGAAAAACATAGGGAAGAAATTTGCTTCATGGTAGACACTGATTTTACACACATCAAACTAGTAGTACCAAGAACAACTTGGTTACCACCCCTGGGGTATGAAATCAACATTGACCATGCCACTAATGCTATAGAGGCATTACTAAATGAACCCCTAGACAACAAGTAGAAGAGATTTGGTACCTATGAAGAGGCCAAATCTAGGATTAAAATAGGGCTACAGCTAAAGAAAGCTGTGAATAAGAAAGATAAAATGGTGAAGAACCTAAAAATAGTCCTATCGGTAGAAGAGGATGATAAGGAAATTGAGGATACCGAGGGTCAGGCTGCCATTGGTATTGGGCAAGGAGAAGACATAGAACAAGGATCAGACTCAGAGGAGACTGAGTCAGATGCCCCTCCTCCTCCTACCAAGAAACCTAGGACTACAGTGGCCCAAAGGACCAGGAGCAAAGCAGTTAAGGTTACTACACCCAAGAAGACTCCAACACAAACCTACAAAAGGAAACAACCTGCAAAGAAGGCTGAACAACTAGAAAAGAAGCAAACTCCTGTAAAGAGAAGGAGGAAATTGATAACGACTAAGGAGGACTTAGAGGATTCTAAAGATGATGAACCTGAGTTAAGTAAAAAGAAAGTACCCCCGACCATTGATCAGATTGCAGACTCAATTGTTGAACAAGGTACAGTATCTGAAAGAAAGATCTGACAATGGGATAATCTTTCAAGTGAAGATCTAAAAAAAATACAGGATGGGATCATTAGAGAAATGATCAAGTTCCACTATCAACCAGGAGAACTTGTAAATAAAATACCCAAAGAGCTAATGAAAAGGATAAACCAACAGTGGGAATTTGCTCCAAAGACTGAGAAAGAGTCAAGGGAGAGGATACTAGTGTCTTTGATCCCTCCTGAATCTAAAATGGAAGAAATAAAAGAACTATTAGAAAAGCACTCCCACAAATTTCTATCCAAGATGAGAGCTTACAAAGTACTAGATAACAAGTTCATTGAACTTGATGAAATGACTGACAAAAAATGGAGACATATTCTAGAATTACCCCCAAAATCAACAAGTGATGGGCAACAACTACTTCTGACCAATGAACCTCATGAGGAGGAAAACACAGAGAAGGACAATGCCAGTCCTCAACACATTGACTTGGACAATGTAGAAGATATTGATCCAAATGATTCAGATGATCAAGTTGATGATGGTAACATTAAGGACATCACCGACTATGATTCAGATAAAGATCCTAAGAAGAAAGATGATGTGACTTTTGTATCACTTAAGGATCAATAGAAGCAATAGTCATTGAAGACATTGGATGTTGCAGATGAGGTATGGCAGGACAATAGTGTCATTGATCTAACAGACCCTGCAGTTCAGATCAAAAAGGATGAAGATGTCACTGCAACTGGCGGTCAAACCGATGAGCAGGACACTTCTATGGATAAGGCACAAGTAGGCACACAAGATAACATGCCAGTGCTAATTGATGCCATCAATATAATTGAAGGCAAGGATCAGTCTAATGCAGATGATACCAGCACACCCATGGACACAGGTGATGCTGAGGCACAAAATACTACAGATAATACAACAAAAGACACAGCTGCAGAACAAGCTGCAACTGATGGACAGACCGATAAGTCTGGTGAACAAGGAAAAGAAGCAGACAAACAGGTTGATGAAACCACAGAGAAGGAAAAGGAAAAGGATAAAACTGAAGAAGTCAAGGCTGATGATATGGAGAAGAAAGTTGAAAAATAATCTACAGAGGGACCTAAGGTTGGTGGAGAGACATCTTCACCCAATCAATAGGTAAATACCGAGCAGAAAACTCAAGAAGAATCATCAAGTAAGCCTTCCCTAGCCAAATCTGAGAAGACAAATGAACTATAGATGGTAGTTCATACATCATAATCTCTTGCTATCTCAAAGAAGAAGAAGAAAAATATGAACAATCTAGTAACTCTGGATGAGATCATTGAGATACCAGTGTGTGATCCGACAACATTGGATCATGCTGCATTGAAAAGATATGCAAAACTTTGTGAAAGAAAAGCAATACAAAAGAAGATGAGAGAAGCAAAGAAGAGAACAGAAATTCTGGAAACTGCAAAAGGTGTATTGCAGCAAATAGTTCCAGATATTGACATTGATCAATCAGCCCTTGTGATTGACCAATTGCTTACTCTAACCGACGCAATCACATCACAAAACTTAGATGCTGAGAAGGTCATGGAAGAGAGACTTGAACAAAAGTATGAGTTCAAGTTGGCTGAAAAGATAAGCTAGGAAGTGGCTGAGGAGAAGGTAAAGTTTTCTGAACTAGTGAGCACTTTAGATCCAATAATTTTAGAAGCAATTGCCTTAATTCAAAATTTATGCATGTTTGATCAACTCACTAAGGATTTTACCGATAAGATAGCTCAAATTGATGCTAATCTTAAAACAAGTGCACAAAAGTTGACAAACACTATAGAGTCTATACAGTCACATAATGAACAGATAAAATCAACAAGGAAGGTGAGACAGGAAATTGAAGCTGCAGAGATGAAGTGAATGAACTCCAAGCTCAATTATTACTGACACTTACACTACTGCAGAAGCATATGGCCAAGGCAAATGAATTAATTGCCACCCCTGAAATGTCAGTGCTAGAGAGCATTTTTGATATGCATGCACGACTAGAACTAGAGCATATGACTTTGGAACTACTCAAGGAGACATGGGAGAAGCTAATGGAGGATATCAAAACCTCTTATGCACATATTCTTGACAAACTGTAAGTTACACATTTTTGTCACCATTTTTGACATCTTATAAGTTGCACATTTTTGTCACCAGTATCAAAAAAGGGGGAATGATATGTTTTATACTATACTTCAAACATGAGAAGGAATGATATGTACAGTTCATGCTCAGTACAAAACAAGCATATAGTATAAAAGGGGAAATGTATTGTATAGAGACAAGAATACTTATACTATATCGATGCATACAATTAGGGGGAGTCATATAATGACAAGGATATGTACATGGTGTACATACTAAACACTTTAGTATTATGCACATATCATTTTTTGATACTAATGTCAAAGGGGGAGATTGAAGACATTATATTTTGTCATTAGTATGCACAAGGAAAAACATGATGTACACTATGAGTTTTCTACTATATCGACAAATAGGGCATAGCACACCGACAGGAAAAGGTTACCATAATAAGTTAAGTTCACTTACTACGGACAAACACTACACAGTGTTATCGATGACAAAAAGGACTAAGTGAACCCGATGAAAAAGAAGTGTAACCCGATGGAGTAAACAAAGGCAGGAACCTGACAAACAGAAAGGGAACCCGATGATCAATTCAAAGGAACACCAACGACACTAGCAGTCAACACCGACGTCAAGAACCGACTGATAGTGACAGTCGCAAAAAGTGGATCTGAGACTACATTTCAGATAAATCACTAAAGTTGCATTTGTAACTTCTTGATTTGTTTTATAACCATTGTGTGTGGACCAAGAAATGTAATTAAAGATGTTTTAATCATTAGAATTGATTTAAAGCATGTTAACTAAAGATCAAGGTCAAGTTGTAAACCTTGGATCTAGAGTTACCGTTGTAATGCATTACTTCTAGGATAGGTCAATTAGTTGTATAAATAGATGATCGATCTATTGTAATATGTAATGTTGTTCAATGATGAGAGGAGCCAAGGAGAGCAACTAAAGAACTAGACAGAGAATTTATGCAGAAGATCAGAAAAGATTAAGATCAATTTATCAAGAACAGAGCAAGGCTACCGACGAGCAGAGAATTGATTTACTCAATCACATCAAGTGATATTTATATTTTGTGAAGTTATAATAGATCTGTAATCAGCAGTATTAGACTGCATACAGTCAGGTCAATTCACTATGTACTCATTCTAACAAGTGTAGTACACTTCTACAAAATCCTTTCAAGAAAGGTGGGGTTAACTCCCTTATTATAAATCTCTTAACCGACTGCACACTTAAACTAGTGTTGCTAAAGCTCTTAATAGAGTAGATCTTAACAGGTCTCCACCTTAATACTCTTAACAGGGTAGATCATCAGAAGTGATCAAAATTGTAAGCCTTAACCAGCTCCCTTCCATTCTGTAGATAGTGAAGTTTTGTGGGTGTCATCCCCACCGCAGTTTTTACTTCCTAAGAGGAGTTTTCTATGATATCATATCTTGTGTCATGTGTTTATTGTTTTCATGAATGTTTCTATGAATGATTTATACATTAGATTATGAATTGATAAATTACAAACATAAGGAAGATTGACAGAATTGGTCGGTAATGCATAAAGAATGATTACTAATGATGAAAGGTGATAATATGTTAAAGTTTTAGAGGTACTGATTCACCCCTCCCCTCTCAGTACTACTTCCCAAATAGTCCAACAATATGGATCCTCTTGTTCAATTGGGAAATCCTCCACTACTCCATCATGAGAGAGAGATTCACACAAAAGTCTTCAAATCCTTGCTTGCTTGCAATTGTAATGGTTGTAAGCGATGACAAAATGAAGGGCAGAGGCATCCTTTTATAGATATTTAGGGGTTTAATTTTGCGGAGGTCGACCTCACTGGGTGGGAAAATGAAAATACTGTGCACCATGCCCGAAACCCACTAATTTAAAACCCCAAAGGTATAGGTCTAAAGTGGTTCAACCTATACTTGGTATAGGTCGAACCAAGTTTGACCTAGACCTAGGATGGTAAATTTTGATGTAGATTTGTGGGGCCCGAGAAGTATTAAGAGGCTTAGGAAAAAATAGAGAGAAAAGAGGGAAAATCAAGCATAAACACATCCATAATCGAGGAAATCACTAAAATGAGACCCAAATAGGTCCTAGAGCTTCCAGATTAAATTAGATCAAATTCAAAAGATGATCTCACAAAAGTTAAGGAGACAAGGAAACATCAAGCCCCCAAGTGACTTAAGTCCTCATAAAATCCACAACTTAGAGAGAGAGAGAGAGAGAGAGAGAGAGAGAGAGAGAGAGAGAGAGAGAGAGAGAGAGAGAGAGAGAGAGAGAGAGAGAGAGAGAGATTACCTTAGCCCCAGTAAGATTGTATGTATCACTGTGAACCACACACATAATGAAAAAATGTGACCCACATGCCTACTAAGATTGTATGTCTTACTAGAGACCACAGAAAAGCTCCGCAAGAGATGGCATTAAAAGTTCTAGTAGGGCTTGTATGTTGTGCTAGTCAATCCATCTAGGATATGTCCATAAGTATTGCAAGTCAATAAGGGATCTAACAAGAGTGATCTATCCTTAATAATTATATGTCCATAAGGGATTCAAAGAAAAAAGGTGGGATCAGTCCTTAAGGATAATATGTCCATAAGGGATCCAAGTGCAAGGATCAGTCCTTAAGGATTGTATGTCCATTAAGGGATCTAAAATGTAAAGCATCATCACAAGATTGTGTGTGTGAAAAATGTGAGCATAGTGTATGAACACACGTTAAATCTATTGCAAGCGCCTTAACAGGAGAAATGCCTTTAACGGAGTGTACATGCATCCACTAGAAGTGTTTCCACTGTGAAATGCCCCCAAGAAAGGACAAATCAAGAGAAAGATCACATGACAAAAGAGAGTACGAAATGGACCTACCAACGATGGGGACAGTAGGTCATATGATAACTCATATATATTAGAATTGTGTCAAAATGAACTATCATCATCCCCCAAAGAAAGTAGAACTACAACACAATGGAAGAAAGGAACATAAGAGTTACAAAGAAGAGTCTTTTTGGCTGGCATCGCAGAGACCAAAATGAATAGGTTCTACCGCTTTGCATCATCCCAAGTAGACAACATAAAGGCACATTTAAAAACAATGACACGTGTACAACATAACATGTAATTGTTACCAAAGTTTTCGCTTAGGCTCAATTTGGTAGAGTCGTCATGCTTTCAAGCAGAAAATGTGAATTTTTCATTATCTCATGCATTACATTCAAGTGAATAATTTAAAGAGATTACAAATTGCTCAAAAGAAAACATAATAGGTGCATGAAATAGAAAGAGAAGTTTACACAAATCTATTTTCATCAAAAGTAATCTTTATTGAATGAAAAGTGCACATATATCTCACACAAGCCGTGAGATTAACCTTCTTGTTCAATGAAAATTAAGAGATAACATAGACATACACAAGGAAATGAGCATGTAAGAAAGTGAGCAATCATTGCGTGAATGAATGGTTTTTGGTTGTCTTTTTCGTCTCTAATTGGCCTGCTTGTCCTCCCATGTCCTTAGTGCTCCTTAGTGCACGTACCCTTCATGCATATTAAGGGTGTGTTAGATCTAAAAAATCTAAGCAATGACAAGTCACAAGCTAGACATGATTATTCACTTATGCATGTACATTTAAGTATTAATGTGCATCAAAGAATATAGAAGCCAAAACATCACATACATCTGAAATAAGCATCTCTTTTTCTAATATGTTTGCTTCATGTGCAGTTACAAGTGTCTCTCAATAGCTTGTGGGGTTAATTGTGGCTCCCACAAGGGTTGAGCCAAACATACTATTGAGAGACAAGGATAAAAGACTCATAAAGGATCAAGGATACATCATCAGACTACATAGCTAAATTAAAAACATAAGCAAGAAGCTCAACAGTCATGTTATGCAGCTGTAGAAGGAAAAGTGGCACAAGCGTCAAGAGAAAATTAATAACAATCATGTCAATGATATTGGGGGAAAACAGTGCAGGAGAAGAAATAGTTAATGGTAAATAGCATGCTAGTGTTTGGAACAGAGATGGATCATGGAGATGACTGAGCTAGTCAATGGAAGATGAAAAAGTATAATCAGTTTTGAAGCATAATACATTCTCAGATCATCAAAAGAGCAGTGATCCGATTGGAAGCAATGAACGATGCTATTATATGAATCAATGATAATGCATGAGAAATAGTGCCAATATTGTTATTAAGGATAAAATGTATGACATTTTCAAGAAAATAGACTAGGCATTGTAGCAACAATGTTTCAGTAGTAGCGTGTTCAATGTGTCTTAGAATGGTGATACGCTGTCCATAATTTGTTGGTGATATGTTGTCTGTAAATTGCATCAAGACAGTATGTGGAACACCCATAAAGGTTCAAATATTTGTTAAGTTTATACGCAAAAAGTTTTAGAAGTCATGTACAAATGAGATAAAAGGAGTAGTCACCGTAATAGCACAAAGGCACAATGAATGTATTAGCAATGACTAAGTACAATTATCAAGAGGAAAATCAGGGAAATAGATCCACATGAATTAGCAGTGAATTATCATGTTCAAAGGAACCTTAATATGAGCGTCTACTGGTCCATAGAACAATATTTAGAATCCCAAAGCATAGAAAAGAGCAATTTAGAATGACTATCATGAGGGACAGTGACATCTATATTGCAGGGTACTAATACATCAAAGAAGAAAAAGACCAGGAGCTTTAAAACCCTTAATATGGTGGTCTAAGGGAAATGCAGTTGTCCATTGTTTTTTCTTCTTGCAAATAATTTCAAAAAGCTCATTATGAATGGAGACATCTCTATTATTTTGATAAAATTAGAGTTTGTATAAGCTTCATTGATCATAAATATGAAGAAAAGCTTGAACCGCGAGCTTCAGAAAAGCAAAAAATTCGTTAGAAAAGTCTCAGAAAAAATTGCAGAGATATATATGTATATGCTCGATGATTCCAGGAAACAACCAGCAAAGAAAGAAAAAATAGAACATGAAAGGCAACATTTTTCAAGGATAGAACCCTCAGATTTATTACATATTTCTATTCGAAGAACTCGGGCATGGTAATGGAGGAAGCTTATAAAATGCACCCGTTAAAGCCCGCGACCTGTTGAAAGTTTATCTTAAGACTCTAGAAAATCATCAAATAGAATATATGTACAGAAGGGTCAATGAGAAATATGTCATTATTATCTGTCAAGAATAGTAAAGGAACTTAAAACCCTTAGGCACCATATATTAAGTTTATGCAAAATAGAGATACAAAATCTTAAGAATGACAGCCAGCAGATGGTATGAACAACCTGTTTAGATTGCTTTTGAAATATAAAAGTCTATGAAGTAGCCATTGAAAGTTTAGTACAAGGAAAATATCAGAGGAGTTTGAAGATCATCACAAAAATAGAGCTAAACAATATACATTTTTCTGCAAAGAGCACGATCATACCTGTATATGTACACAGAAGCTTCAAAAATGACCTTCAAAGGTTCGAGTTAAACCCTGATCTAGCAGAGTTTCAGCGGCCACAGAGGAAAGTCTAAGGTGAAAGATGAAATGATGCACGATTTTGATATTAGGGTTTCTTTGCCTTAGTTTTATTAGTTCTGTCAGGGCAGGATACTTATTCATTCATGCAAAAAACTTTTGCCATTACTTTAGTCAATAGGAGCATTGAATTTAAAAAATTGAAAAAGATGACATTTTTAAAATGTTTTAATAATGTGCAAAATGGTTTTTGTCTCTTTTCTTATTGGTTCATATTGTAAACAGTCACTAGAGAAAATGAATTTAAAGTTATATAATAATAATAATAATAGTTTGTGAGACTATATATTCATTGAAATTATTGTTTGTGAGACAATATATATTCATTGAAAACTTGAAAACTCTGCACATTTAATTGCTTCCCATAAAGTCTTTCTGCACATTTAATTGCTTCCCAAAAAGTCTTTATGTCGTTGAATGAAGGTTTTGTTTACGGCTGATTTTACTCCCAATTGTCAAATTGAAATTATTGTTTGTGAGACAATATATATTCATTGAAAACTTGAAAACTCTGCACATTTAATTGCTTCCCATAAAGTTTTTCTGCACATTTAATTACTTACCCAAAAGTCTTTATGTCATTCAATGAAGGTTTTTGAATTGTTAATTAATAATAAAAAAAGGTTTCTCCATATCTATATAGTCATCCATTGTATGTGTGATTTCCACAGCTAAGTTACAGAGAAGTTTTTTTGAGTTTTATGAGATGTTCTTTTGAGTATTCTGTTATGTTCTGTTCTTCTGAGTATTCTGTTCTTGGCAACATTTAAGGTAATGATCTCATTTATCTCATCTTGTACTCTAATTTTTGTTTGTTTTCCTCAACGTATATCTGTGATATT
>MU224061.1:902686-941710 GCA_018584345.1 Thuja plicata | reverse complement strand
ATAATTGCATGTTCTAACATATGCTAATATTGAACGCATTTGTGTTCACAAGTAAAACTTCAATTGCTATAATGTCTTATTCATAAGCTTCCAACAAAAAACATTAAACTTTGGCAGGAACTTTGACACTTTGCGTCCTTGTTATTGATCGATGACAGGGGTATGAACTACCCTTTTTTATTTTGTAAAAGTATTTTTTTTAAATGCCTCCTGTATAAGGTGTTTTAAGTTTGTATGGAATGATCATTCCAAAATTACTTAAGTGATGTCATTTAGCCACTTAGGAATATTAAAAAATGCAAACTAGGAGTTGTGTTGTTATTAGAAGTTTATATTTTATTTACATGTTTTCAATGTGAAATATTTGCTAAGGGTTGGTGTTATTATAAATCATCCTTAGTTAAATGTTTATTATAATGCAAATAAGAATAGTGTTAATAGTTGCAGTTGCGTAAAATTGAGTTGTCATGTAGAGTGACTTGTATGTAGGGGTGGCTTGACCTAGTTGAAGAAGTTGAGAGACATAAGGAGGGAATATAGGTTTATCTCAGTGTATTTAGGAGAGTTGGAGGTTTTTTAGGAGCTTTCATGGTAGAAAGGCCTAAAAAGTAGGCCTTATTGTTAAATCTTACCATGTTAGTTTAAGACTCCTATTCTTGTGCAAGTGATTTTGGGAGAAGCATAAAACATTGTAAAGATATCATTTTAAGGGGAAGTTCTGATTATGCAGGGGAAGTCTTTCTTGTGACAGTTTTATGTCTTTGAGGTATTTTCGCATGTATCTATAACTCATTTTGGAAACATAATATATAGTGACTGAATCTTTTGGAGCAAGTACTATTGAGTTCTAACCTTCTTTTCTTTTTGTTTTCTTGTGTATAATGCATGATTAACATGGATAATTAGTGAATTATACCATTCCATATTGTCTTGTCTCAACTACTAACCATTTGCAGGAGTGTATGTTGTTTGAAGGTTATAGTTTGTGCCCACAATATCTTGATATTGTCAAGTGAAATCTATTTTCCTTAATAGTGCCATATAGGACCTTAATGTGAAATACTTATGCAAGCCTATATAAAATAGAAGTGTTTATCCACCAAATAGGACTTTTTAATTAAAAGTAGTCACCTTTTTGTTTCTACATCTTTGGTGTATCACCTAGTAATATATAAAATCTACATTTCATGTTATTTCTAGTTTCTTTTCTCCCTTTTCCTTCCAGGGTTTAGTTTAGTTTTGAGATAAATAGGTGATTATCCAATAGGAACCGACCTAGAATCCAGAGGTTTCATTTCAAGTATTGCATATCCCACATGGAGAACTGAATCCCATGTTATGCGGGATTATTAAACTTTAGAGTTTAATAGGGTGCAAATTTTGAGGCATAACAGTAACACCATATACACAAGAAGCAAGATACAAATTTTACCCAAATTTTCACTCTGGCTCAATTTGGTAGAACCATCAAGCTTTCAAGATAAAAAGGTGCATTCTGATTATTCCTACGTTTTGTATTTTTCTGATAAATGCAATAGTTTTGAAACTTGGATTATTACATTTAATGAAGGAAAGAACACAATATAGAAAGAATATTCTACAAATATTTTCTGAAAATGTTATGTTTTATTCATCAAAGTATTGTACATATGCTCCACACAAGTCGCGAACCTACCTAGAACACAATTCATTGAATTTTCAATTTAGAAAAATTATATATGAATATGTGACATAAAAGAAAAGAAAAGAAGTAACGTAGAGGCCAGTCATTTCTTGAATGACTGGCAGAAGTGGAGAAAGGACTTTGCTTGTTGTCCGGATCTGTCCTTGCATCTTAAGTGTCCATTTTCTATCCTAAACCTGAAAAATGAAGAGATGCAATGAATTATAATGTTTTTTCTAAGCAATAACTAAACTCTATTCTAACAATTTGCTCACATATACATATATTATTATAAATTGAAAGACAATGATTTATTTCCAACGAGTTTGTTGTATGTGCAGTAACATGTGCCTTTCAATGTCATGTAGAAGTAAATGAGGCTCCTACAAGGGTTTGAGCTTAGAATGCCACTGAAAGATTAAAGTATTAGCCTTAAAGTGACTTAGTGAAGTTAAAAAGAGGACCATTTCACTAAAATTTCAATATAAATAATGGACAACATTGTTACCAACAACATATTATAAAGAGATAGTCACAAGTACCTGAAAGAATACTATTTTGGAGGAGAATAAAATGATTAAAGATGTATCAAAGGTATCATTAAAATAATTCCATAATAGTGAAAGGAATCCTAAGATTTGAGCAATGACATGTTACAGATCAAAGAAACAATGAAATTCAAAGGCACCAATTGAAGGTAGAAGACCTTTAGACATGCTTAGGGTGTGAGTCTAGATGCACATTTCTCAAAGAAATGAAACGTGTCTAAAAAAATAAGTATAAAGAGTGCTACGGTTGGATAAGTCATGGCACATTAAAGAAATAGAGCACTATTACAAGAGGATACCTAAAAAATACATTGTCTATAGAAACAATGATAAATAGTAAAGAGTCGGTGATTGTATTCCAAGCACAATGCTCGTACAAAGATATTGTTGGACAATAGGGACATGTATTAATAATGCATATAAATATGATCTAGTATTTTTCCATCGGACCAGTAATAATAACCAGCAAAGGAAGTGTTAGGGATTTTTCTTGTTGAATCACAATGCTTGAATATTTACTCAACCCAATGACTCCCAATTACATATTCATGCAAGAGAAAGGCCTAATTGATGAGGATTATTTCCTCCTACTTAGGGTTCAACAGACCAAGGAGGGTATACCTTTAAATGATTACTGATTCTCAGTATCTATTATAGTGGAGTGGATTTTTCACTGATTGGCTTGTCTGTACTTTACTGTATCAATTTATAAAACACCTTGTTGATGACAATAATTAACTTAACACAGAGTTTTAGAAGCCAGATTATGATCTTAACAATGGAAAATATCAGTGAGATAAAGATTCTCATCCTTCTTCCTTTTGAACTTAGGAGGGTTAACCTAGTGATTCACTCTTTAAGGAATCATCAGACTGAATTGTATCCTGTAATACCATTACTTAAATAGATATATTATTTGTAAGTAAAGTGTAAATGATTGATTATTTTTTAATATTTGGATGATGAGCAACTACTTATCAAACCCTAAACCAGTGCCTGATCCTTGGACAAAGAGTCAATATCAAATGTAAATCCACAATAAGATGATTAACATAAACACATGCAATCTAGATAGAATGCCTTATAGACTATCCTCTCACTCCTACAACTTCTGTTATCAGATCTTAACACTAATGCTTAGCTCTCTTGGATCACCTGTAAGAATTACTCCTTCCTTGAAGGAACTCACAAATAACTGCACAATCACCTTGTAATTGGTACATCTAAATGCCTTGCAAATTAAACATACAAGAGCTAGAACATAAATATAAAGAGCAACACAAGATATAGAACAGAAATTGCAATGTATTTTATTAATGTCTTACTGCTTCAAAATATATTCAATAGACAAAAAGTACAGAGGCTCAAACAAAATTGAGTAGTCTGCCTTGTAATTATATTTCATCATACTTAAAAAATGTTACAACAAGCTATATATAGTCTAAACCATCTTGGAATCCTTTAAAAACTAAGGATGCAACAAGCTTCAGATGGTTTAAGACCTAACCCTAAAATAAATAGAAGACAAAATTACATTTTGGCTCTGAAGCGGTGGAAGGAAAAAATAGAGGAATAAAATCAGAGTTGATCTTCAAATTCTTGTGAGCTAGCACCTTTGTTTGTATATGTTCTGGATAGCCTCCAATATTTGTAATGAGACTTAGTGAATGCCACCACGACTAATTTACACTAGTCTTCAAGATGACTAACCTCCCTGTGCTTAGAGATCAGGTGTTAGGTGTCCTTATACTCTGTATTTAATATATCTCGATCAATATCTGCAGTCTCCTTTTTCTTAGGATTTGTCAGAAGATCCCATGCTGCAAATTCTGCCTTAGTAGGCCAATTAAAGCTCTGAATGTTCCCCACTTGTGTCTTTTGTCTTTCCCATCTCGCATATGTTATGCTCTTGACATCTGTCATAAACTTATTGAAATCTGTTTCATCCTTGAATGCTTCATCTAGGGTCTTATTAAATGCCCCCGTATCTAAATCTACAGTATCAGATAGAAATGCCTATTTACTAGGAAATAATGAATCAAATTCATTCCTCCATGCTTCCACTGCCTTGATCTGATCATCCTCTATTTTTATTGAGGGAATAAACTTGTTGAAATCTGATCCAAACATATTTATTTGGGTTTCTATTTGATTTTCCTTTCCCTTAAAAAAGGACAAGGTTACCCCAATTTGATCTATTTCTTCACCTACTTGTGTGACAATTTCTGGTAGGTCTGCCCTTAGTGGCTGTAGGGATGCTAGTCTCTCAAATAAACTGGTCCTAACTGACCAATTTGCATAGAATGGATTCAAAATTGACACAAAATTGGTCACCTCAACTTGTAGAACAGACAACTTTTTGTAGGCCCCATGTACTAGATCAACTTTATCCTTCAAAATATTAATTTTGTGTTGTAAAATATTCAAAAAAGCTTCTAAAGCCACACTATTTTGTTCCTTCTTCTTCTTCTCTTTTTTCTTTTTCAATATCCCCTGCATCCTTTGGTTCATCTGCAATCTACTTGGGTGGCTCAAGGGCAGGCTCTAGCATTTCTTGTAGCTTTTGAGTTAATACTACTATTAACTTTTCCAAAGAGTTGATCTTTATTAAACATAGTTCTCTGTCCTTCACAATAAGTCTTGTCTCATCAAATATCTTATTATATCTATTTGATAGTTGCTCTATTTTTGCTTCATTCAACCTTGCAAAATGTGTTAGAGTCTGTGAGATTTCAAGGTCACCTGTGTTGTAAATGGACTAGATAATTTTATCTACGTCCATCTTTTCTTGAACATTGATCAATGATGGCTTCTGGTCTTTTGGAGCTAGAACCCACATGGCTAGGGTTTTTGACTGTGCATTGTATCCACATCCTTTTATCATGTCACCTATTTTTGTTTCTGAGGAAAACTTGATTCTGGTTGCCTCCTTATTTGGTCTATGATGAAGGATGAAGCCAGATCCCATCCTTCTACTAGGAGCATCCCACTAGACTTTACCAATTGCCTAGCTTCACCTGGATTCATCTTCTTAGACTCAGGGTCATAATATTTTAGGGCCTGCAAGGCTTCATTCATTATTGCTTCTCCTCCTACCAATTGCAATTAGGACCCTACTTGTTGTTTAGCCCAGATGAGGAAATCCTTGAATTCCTTGGTCTTTATAAATTCATCAGCTTTCAGGAATTCCTCTTGTTGTAACTCCCTTTCATCTTGACACAATAAGAGTGGCATCTCAAAATTATCTTTTGTGTCTTCTCTTTTCTTTTTTGCCTTCTCTTATGAGTTTTCTCAATTGATGATCCTAGGCTCCTGTCCTAGTGAATAGTGTAGTCACTTTATTAGGACCTCTGTTCTTATCTTCTATCTATTCCTCTAGCTGATTGCATAGTGTGTCATAAGATTCAATCATCTTATCCAATCTTTCCAAGTAAGTAACATCAGGAAAATAGCCCCCAAAAGGGATTCCTTTCTTCTTAAGTTGCTGCTCAAGATTCATCATCTCTTGGTATTTATGTGCTCTTCTCATCACTTCTTCATCCTCCAAAATATTCCTAATGAGGTCTTCTTTAGGACATTGTACATGTTCCTTGGTAATTGGGATGGAAGGGGTTAAAAGTTTCTTGGCATTTCTTATGAATCCTTCTATGTCAATGTACCTATACAAGGCTACATTCATTCTATAATGTCTTAGCCATACATTTACAGGATCATATGCCCTCTTACCAACTATGAAATCATATGCAATAAATTGCCTGGGGTGAAAGTTCCTTTCCTGTGTGGATCCAAATGCTCCCTATCTATCAACATAAGTTACCATAGGAACTCCATGGAAGCAATCCTTGGTGGCACTCAGTATGGTAGAATGTGAGGTGGTTGAGAACAACCATAAACTCTGATCAGAGTGAAATTATTGTGGTAGTAGAAATCTCCCTAGTTATGATCACCATTCCATTTATCAACAAAATCACAAGGTCTGAGTAGCTGTAGGACCTTGATTGGTAACTAGTCATATTGGCTCCAAGACTGCTCAATATAGGATATACCATCCAGTTCTGGAAAGCACAAAACTCATTTTATCTAGATGTATAGTTCCATACCCTCACCCAAAGCTGTACAAGGTTGGATTGATTATGACAGAATCTCTTAAGTCTCACATTGGGTTGGTCCATGGTATTAAAATTGTAGAACAAAATCAAACACATCAATAAAGAATACTGTAAAATTTTAGGGTTGGATTCCTTCTTCTGGATATCAACAAACCCTTGATGCATTTTATCAATTACATACTAAATGTAATCATATTCTATGCTAACATGTTGACTTTGCAAGTCAAAAACAATCATTAGAAGATTAGAGTATATCCTCTCTTTTTCCACTATCAACCCCCAAAACTCTACACAGGGCATATGCAATATATTTCATATAAAATGATAGGTCCTTATAGAAGTAAGGTGCATTATCATTTGGGATGGGTGCTATGTAATTCCTAGTTCCTCTTGGCACATGGCCCTGAATCATCTTGGATACAACCATGACCTCCCTGGTATACCTAGCAGCTTGATCTTTCAAGTTTATCTATGTTGTGCAAGGGTTGTATATATTGAATGCTTTCATAAAAGATGCCCTATCAAGAGTTACTAGGGTTGTACCATCACTCTTTTTTATGGTTTTTGAAATGGTATCATATCTACTGGCAAGCTCTAATATCAAATCCACATCCACGAACACTTTTGGGACTATTAATTTAACTAACTCTGACATCTAAGGGTTTGACATAGGCACAACATTATCACTATTCTTATAGAAATACTTAAATAAATGAAATCTTGAACAATCTAGAGTCTTAGCATCTCTAATGTATGACATTTTATCACCAAAATATTCATCGTTTACCTTTTTTCCTTGATTTGATCCTGGAAGGAGAGCTAGGAATTCCTCCAAGTAATTTTTCTTCCCCTTCTGATCATCATCACCATCTCCACTCTTCCCACTGGTTGAAGCTCGGCTAGATGTTGGGTGACTCATTTTATTTCATCGATATTGAGACAAATCTATCCAAAACCCTCACTTCTTACTGTAAATCACTCTGCAAATCTACCCTGTAGCACTAAAAACACTCTTTGAATTCTGGACTAGAATACTACTGATCAAATCTCCTTCTTCACTTTGTCAATCTAGATAACTCTGTTCTCTTGAAAACACTAATCACTTATGCAAATTCTAAGCTCTGAAAACTTGGAAGCTGGTAAGATGAAATGAACAATGGTAATACTTATTTATCCAAAGAAATCAATGCACCAATCTCTTCGAAAATCATGAATTCGTAATTCAGTCACTTCTGTCTTTACTTCTACGTGCTATGACATCAATTTCTTCTCCTAGACGTGGCATTTCAAACTGACAAGTGATCAATTTTGAATGAGTGCTTTTCTACTAAAACCTTATTTTATTTCTAAATAACATCAAGATCTGATATGACTGGCTCATTTATCACAACTCGGCAACTCTTTAAACACGTTATCATAATCTTTTTTCTCTGATTGGTTGATGACTTTTCAACATGGCGTGGGAGAAAACCTTACATTTTACCTCACTTTTACTCTAGTTTCCTTCAGCGATTGCACGACTATATGATTTCCTTGTCGCCGAGAGTTACCTTTAACTCTGGTTCTTTTCTGAGATTTAACACTAGCCATACAATCAACATCTTGATCAATTATCATCTCTTAATTGTTGATTGAAATCTCTTAACTCATATTCCTTTGGGAGACTCTGCGACTAAGGCTTTAAATAACTCTGTGGTTAACCTTTAGTTGCTTTGGAGACTTTGCGACTGTGCAATTTCAAAGTCACTTTAAGATTTCACTAACCTTGAGTTTATTTTGAGATTATGCAACCATCGTAAGATCTTCTCTTAATTGGACGACGAGGGCAAAATCTCACATCCCTTTTGTACTTTCTCTTTTTTGATCTGAGACTTAGCGACTACCTTTAGATAAGCTTTTAATCCAACAGCTCTCGTGAAATCTCATTGGCTTTATCTTTAACTATAGTTTATCTTGAGACTTCACGACTAAAGCCAGCTCCAAGTCACAGAATGAATTTACTTAACCTCAGGTTTGCATTGAGACTTAGCGACTGAGAAAATATCCAAGATAAATTAGACACGTGTCCACACTGGAATCTTTACCTCTGAATCGCTGAGCTTTCTTTGACATGTTGACTTTTATCAAAGACTTCACACCATCTATTAGATCTTTCATCATTTACAGTTCAGATCTTCTCCCTGCATCTTCAACTGAGCTTTACTTAACCTTTTATCAACCATAGTTCTTATTGAGACTTAGTGACTAAGTAAATCTCTAGGTTGCGAAAGAAATCACTTACTCTGAGTTTTCTTCAAGATTTAACAATAGCCTTTAGATCTTCTTCCATCTTCATCCACGACTATCACTGAATCTCATAAATTTCTTATCTTCTAAAATTTTATTCCCTAACTAAACACTAACCATCAGATCAACTTTGAATCAGGCGACGGTCGCTAGATCTCAGAAACTTTTGCTTAACCCTTGTTTTTATTAGAGATCGGGTGACTAAATGATTTCAAACCTTATTTATATTGTAGTTACTTTACAAGATTTGGTGGCTTAGTAATCTTCAAAGTCGCAAGACAAACTTCTTAATCATAGGTTATCTTCTGAGATTTCGCCCGAGCCACAAGATCTTCATCTGATCGGATAGTCTTCGCTTGATCTCATAATCTTGACAACATATTCTATTTTCTTTAAAGATTACCCAACTACATGAAAATTCAAATCTTCTTTAGCTCTGATCTGCTTTCAAGACTGCACAACTGAATGATATCAAAGTCGCTAAAGGATTTGCTTAACTATGGGGTTTTGAATGAGACTCTCTGCACACCGCAAGATCAAGATTTTCATCAACGACCCTCATGAAATCTCCCTAGCACTGACAACATATTCTTTTCTTATGGAGATAACACAACCAAAGCATTTCACTAAGTCTCAAAAAGAAATGGAATATTCTTAAAGCTTAAAGAGACATCGCAACCAACATATAAAATGTGAAATTAAGCACATGTCTTAAGTGACTTGAATCTTTTCTGAAAAAGTAACAACGAAATAGAAACTATTTTGAAGAACTAGGGTTTTATCTTAAATATACATGTAAACTAACCTAAGACTTAGGGTTTTACATAGTTCATTGAATTTTAAGGCTCAAAGACCATTGTTTACAAGGAAATTTGATAGCATTGGATAGGATTTCAACATTTAAAGCGGGAAATTGACTGAGAATTCAAAAATTTTACTAGCAAGCTTCAAAACTAGAAATACAACCAATAGGAAGGATCCATTCAATGCATTGAAAATATGAAAAACATATCAATGCAATCATAACAGGGATGACAAGGTCATGTCAAATAAAAATAGTAATTTTCACTATCACGGTCATATCCTATGTAGTAAGAATAGTAAACCATGAAATTATGCCAGTGTTAAAAAGAAAGGTAATTTCTATTCCAGTCAAATCAGTAATAGACTGCCATTGCAGAGATTTTATTCATCCCTTTCAAGACCACAAAATGCCAATCATTGGTATGATAACATTATATTCACTATCATGTTCAAGGAAATAATAGAAGGAACCAAAATCACTATCAAAAGTTCCCTGAGAATTCATGACCAACATAAAATTCAAGTCAAACCTTACATGGCGTAGTTCACAAATGATGTTAGTAGTCATTGTTAAAAGGCAGTTATGAGAAGCCTTGTAGTATAATAAAGATCAATGAAGATCTAAACATCAGGCAAAGGTTAGAGTGCATCATCAGTTAAGAACATTGCAAAAATAATGTGCAGGTACAGATGTATGTTCTAGTAGTCATGAAAGTCTAATGAAGGAGTTCAATTTCATTTAAACGCAAGACAGTAATGAGAAGGATAAGCATATTCATTAAGAAGGGACAACATATATCAGTCATAGCGGTGATAAGTGCTCAAATAAATCAGTGATAAAAACTATAGTTGTCATAGTGTAGTCTACATGAGGCTCATTAGTAAGACAAGGTCAAAATATACATGGGCATGAAGCCATAAACTGTTATAAATAATAGTCCACCAACACAACTAAGAGGGGGGTGAATCAATTGTGAGCCAAATAAATTTAAATTTAAATTTATAAACCAATTGCTCAATGTCAATATGAACACATCAAATACAACACCATAACACAAGCAACTATTGTCGAGGAAACCCTATTAAGGGAAAAACTCCAATGGGTATTATCACCCACAAATAATGTATTGAAAGTATTGTATCCCTATTAGAAGATTTGGCCCTGTTAGGAACTGATTATTATAGACAGTACACAGTCCCTGTTAAAGGACATACCCTGTTAGGATTCAAGAGAAATAAGAGGCTCACTACCCAGGCACGCTGCCCAAATGAGAAGGTTAAATCCACCTTCAGGACTCACTATCCAAAGAACATACATAGAAGTATGCAATAACCAGTGAACTGATTGATAACAACTTGCTTTTCCCAAACAGTTCCAATGAAGTTCATCACAACCAATTTCTCTGCTCTACATCCAACAGACTTCACAATTAAAAGCTCGTTGCTTCCACATTTTACTTCTCTTTTATCTCATCAAGAAACAACTCTCCTTTATACAAGATTACAATAATCAATTAGGTCAGCCTAATAAGACTTCCCCAATGCACAAAAAAATAAATAGACCCTTGCTAAGATATACACAGTACCTTACACAAGTAAAAATCAATTACAAGTCATAAATTATACTCCAAGATCCATAATCCACGCTCGCCATCTTCTAAACACGTTATACCACTATAGTTTGCCACAAACAGATCTTCTCAAGATCACACACTTTAGTTGACATCACCAAGAACACAATGACCTAATATTCATAGGTATCATTCTCCAATATTTCTTCTACCATTCCTTAAGCTCACAAATCATAATTGGTGCTCGCATCCAAGTTATCTCCAAAGTACAGAGACCAACTCTGTCACAATCCATTGTCACTATTATGTACCCAGTCTTCACCAAAACAACTATAACTTAAGTCATCAGTAATATCAAGCCAAGTGACCTTAGATATAATATTCTTTCTCATCCATGCATACATCACAATTATCACATGCTCTAAAATCTTGTACAGTGTCTGTACACTTCTATCAGTCTTGCTTATACCAGTGATAACCAGTCAGTCTAAGACTTTTGATGAAACCAATTGAAACATATGTTGAAATTAATGATAAAACATGAATGTCAAAACCTCTGACAGAAACAATTCCAACAATCCCCCCCTTGGATTTGATGGAAACATATGTGAAAATCCATCAATCCAAGAGTATCCTTATTATTACAACTTTTTTAATATCCTCATCATAGCTCCCCCTAAAACAGTAAGGATTTTCCACTTGTATCTATCCCCTTTTGACATTAATATAAAAGGGTTCCATAGCTCTTATCCTTCTTTGACCATCCCACCTTTGCAAGGTGTATCTTTTTCAAATCTTCATGCCTACAACAAATAGGTGTTTGATCACCCAGATATGCTCTGATATGTTTTGCAATCACTCCCCCTGAGGAGTGCATCCAAGCATCAAGTCCAGTGAATTATATGGCTCTAATAGCTACTGGACTTATGAATTTCTACATCATTTAGTTCTCTCAAGGAGGGGTTCCCACCCCAAGCATACCTCTTATATACTCAAAGGCATCTTTTGACAAAGGTTTTATGAATATATATGTTATTTTCTCCTTTGTGTTGATGCACTCCAATATGACTTCCTTTTCTACAACCTTGTCTCTCAAAAAGTGATATTTGATTGAAATGTGTTTGCTCTTTGAATACATAACAGGATTGTTTGACATGTTCATTGTTCTTATATTATCACAATGTATAACCATTCGCTCTTCAAAAGTAATCCTAATGTCCTTCAACATCTGCTTCATCCATAGAATCTATGTACAATTTATAGCAGCAACAACATACTCTAAGTTAGCAGTAGACTGAGCTATACAATCTTGCTTCTTACTTAACCTTGAAACCAACCTCTTTCCAATAAAAAATGCACCACCACTTGTGCTCTTTCTGTCATCAACACTTCCTACCAATCAACATCAGTATAAGCATGCAAAGTAAAATTATCAGATTTTTCATACCATAAACCATATTTCAGTGTTCCCTTCAGATATCTGAATATCCTCTTAAATGCATAAAGATTTGTCTCTTTGGGATCTACTTGGAACCTCACAATAATTCTAACTGCATTAGCAATGTATGGTCTAGAGTTAGTTAGATATTGTAAACCTCCAATCATGTATCTGTACTTTATCTAAAAAACACTTTGAGATTCATCAACAAGAGTAAGATTTTAACCAATAAGCATAGGTATTCCAACAGGTTTACAATCTTCCATTCCAAACTTCTTGATCAGGATGGAATTGGGAAATACTAAAATTTAATTTTTCAGTATTTTATATGTTTTAGTAAATTGCATTTTTTAAGGTCTTCGGGGCATTTTTGGGCAAATCTTCCTACCCAAATTTTGGCTCTAGATTTTTTGATTATCTTTCCAACGAAGTAAACGGTTCGCAAATCGGACCTAGGACTAGAAAGTTATGCCTTCTCCAAGTAGGCCTAAATTTTTATATAGTTTTTTTGAAAATTTTGTTAGTTTTAAAAAGTTTATTTGTAATAAATATTATGAGGACTCTTCGTTTAATTTCCAAGAGATTCTAGTGGCTCTTGGGATCCTTCATGTTTGTATAAACTCCAATTTCGATTAGAATGGATCACTTTTTGGCTTGAAATTCTATTGTTAGTCTTTTGGTTTTTATATTGAGCTTAACAATACCGCAAGTATCATACCAGGTATTGGAATCTGATTCATAATTTAGATCACTTCTTCAACAATTCCTTAAGATACTTGGTTTGAGAGATGAAAATACCATTTTTGTCTTGAGTGATTTGCAAACCAAGAAAGAACTTCATTTCACCAATCATAGACATTTCAAATTCATTTTTCATCTCCTCAGAAAACTTCTTACTCATTTCATCATTACCTCCAAAAGTAATGTCATCAACAAATAATTCAACAATAAAGATTCCATCTTCACTTGTTCTCAAATACAAATTACTTTATGCACTACCTTTCCTAAAACCAAGATGTAGTAGATACTTGTCCAATCGAGCATACCATTATCTAGGTGCTTGTTTCAGTCCATAACATGCCTTTTTCAACTTGCAAACCATGTCTTCATCACATGTTAAAGGAAAGACTTTAGAATGCTCAATGTATACTTCTTCTAGATCTCCATTCAGAAATGCAGATTTCACATCCATTTGATATACCTTAAAGTTATTGTGCATTGCATAAGCAAGGAACATTCTTACTGCTTCTAATCTCGCAACAGGATTAAATTTTTCTTCAAAGTCTATGCCTTCTTGTTGTGAGTAGCCTTTGCAAACCAGTCTAGCCTTATTCCTTACAACCATACCTTCTTCATTCATTTTGCTTTTGAAAACCCATTTAGTCTCGATAAAATTCTTGTCCTTAGGTCTAGGAACCGATTCTGAAATGTTTTTTTCTCTATCTGATCCAATTCTTCCTGCATTTCTTTAGTCCAAGATTCATCTCTACATGTATCATCAATAGTTTTTAGTTCTACTTGTGAAATCAAACAAATCATAGTTCTCATTCTAGATCTTGTCATCATTACTTTATTTACATAACCAATTATCTATTTTTTAGGATATTTTTTCTTGACATACCTTGGTTTTTTTGTAGTCTCGGTAGGATCATTCAAGCATACCTCAATTTCATTGTCAACTTCAAGAGTTTCCTCTTGACTTGAAATAGTCTCCATACTGGTGCAAGAGCACCTAGGCTATCTCCTAGTTATAAGCTTTGGTTGTGGCTTGTACTAACCCTAGCTAGGTCAGGAGTGTTTTTGTAGGTCTTAGGAGGTCTTTTGAGTTAGTGTCTAGATGGATTAGACTAGGATTAATCCATTCTAGTTGTTTTTGCTTATGTTAGTGTTTAGCTCTTTTGTTAGCCTAAAGTTGGATTTTGGGTCAAAAAGCCTATAAGACTTAGGAAATATTGTGTTTGAGCCTAAAATGACCTCTATCATTTTTTTACATCATTTTATATAGGTTTGAGGTCATAAAATGAAGTTAGAAGCAATATTGAAAAAGTTGACAAAATGTTGTCATGACAACATTTGCAACTTTGCAAAGTGCAAAGTTGCATGACAACATTGCCAAGAATTGATTCCATTAAATGTTTGGGGATTGGTAGTTATTGTAACTACCTAAAAACATGTGGAAATAATATTAAACCACAAGGAGGCCCATTTCCGAGATTGGCTAATTTGGACAAGTAATTCAAATTTTGAGAAGTTTCTCTGTATACTATTTTGTGTGAATTGTTAGTTGTTTTTTCTTGCAGGAGTTCTTGAATGGATTGAATCACTCAATATATAGTTAGATTATTTTATTTAGGATAGTTAGAGTGCATTTTTTTTTGGTTTGAAGTTTCTTAGTGTTCAGTAGAGTAGGTTTGTAAATTCTTTTGTTAACTAGCTAGTTACTGGTTTTGACAGGACAGTTTATAATAAAATGGCTCCCCCATAGATCTCCACCATGAATTTCATCACGGCCTTGAGGGATATGGAAGGAGAGCCCCTATATAGTGTAAATATGAATGGAGGAGCTCAGAGAAGATGTTTAGCTATTTTTAATGAGAAGCCCTAGGCGAGTCCAGTACATCCGGTTAGGTGCTTGTTAGTGATCTATTTGTGTTTGAATGGAGGGGTATGATTGGAAGAGTGAAACCAAGAGTGGTTTTATGTAAATTGGGGTTATACAGAGACCCCATAAGAATCTTAGGCCTTTCTCAATTCATTTGGGTACATTTTCAACCATAAGTCACTTGACTAGTCTAGAATAGCCCAATTAGCCCTAGTTGCCCTTAATTCTAGGAATCCACTATACGAAGATCTTAGAGCTATAAGACCTACAAAATATTTCATTTTTTGGAAAAGGGTATCTAAATATCATATTTGTTTTTGGGTTTATTTGGGAAATATTTGAAAGAAATGGGAAAAATTAGTCAAATGGGGCTAGTAGAGAATTAGGCCTAAAAGACAAGATTCCATAAGAGTTTGGAAATCGTTTGCAAAAGCATTGATACCCTTTTATAATGGGATCAAATGAAGTCCAATAAGGTGTCTAGAATGAATTATAACCCTTGCAAGCACTTTCTAAGGAGAGGAGTCAAAAAGACACTTGGAAGAATCCAGTGAACGAAAACTTGTTGATAGTCACCCCTAGTGAAGCACAATGATTGCCAACTCTTAGAATAGTATTGAAGAGGTCCTAAAATAGATAAGTAAGGACTTGGAAGATCCTAGAAGAAAGAATAGGGTCTTGGGAAAACTAGGAACAATTAGGGTCCTAGTAATTTTTGTGCAAGCACACTGAGGGAGTCTCTATCATATTGGTATCAGAGCCTACAAGATTAGGCTTGTGGTGAATGTTTCAACCTGCAAAGTCAGTAGGAGAGTCTACAATGGTGAAAAATGTAGAAATTGTAAAGAAAGTGGATGAGAAAGAATAAGAGAATAGATTTCTCAGAGATAGATTGGCCCAATTAGAGCAAAAATTGGATCAAGTGGAGGTGAAGATGGAGAAAGTCAAAGACAGAGTTGAAGGCAAGAATAAAGAGATACCCATAGATGATGAGGTCCCTGAACTAGACCCTGTCCTCACCAAATAACCCTTCTTTAAAGAATTAAAAGCCTTAAGTCGAAAGGCATTGGAGGGAATCCCAATCTTTAGTGGGAAAATGGAACCAGAAGTAGTCCTAGACTAGATTGAAGGACTTGAAAACCATTTTGAATGTGATGGGATAACAAAAGCCCAAAAGGTAAAAGTGGCAAAATCAAGGCTTAGAGGGTCTGCACTTACTTGGTGGAAATTCATCCAAGATGAGAGGGAGAAAGAAGGAAAGAAACCCATTGCCACTTGGAAAGCTATGGTAGCTAAAATTAGAGAGGCATATGTGCCTGAAGACTATAAAATTCAGTTACATAAGAAAAGACAAAGTCAAAGACAAAAAGAATTGGATGTTAACTCTTACACCGAGGAGTTTCAAAGATTGTGCATGAGGTCAAGAGTTGCAAAAGATGAAAGTGTGAAGGTAGCCAAATATTTAAATGGATTAAGGTGGACTATTCAAGATGAATTGAGTCTACTAGCCCCTACCATAGTTCAAAGGTGCCACCAACTTGCAGTTAAGGTGGAAGAAAAGTTGAAAAAGAAACAAGACTCAAGCAATACTAGAGGCAGAGGAAGGGGAAGAGATGACAGAGGCCAAAGAGGAGATATGGTGGTAAAAGTTCAGAACCAAAGACTCAAGGAGAGACAAAATTGACTGAACAGTAAGAGGGAAGCTCAAATAGAGGAGGCTTCAATAGAGGAAGAGGCTCTAATAGTAATTGGAGAGGAAGGATAAATAGCCAAGGAAGAGGTTCATATTTTTCAACAATGAAGTGCTATCATTGCAACCAAATGGGGCACCCTGCCTATAGGTGTCTAGAGAAAGGCTCTACTTCCCAAGGGAGTGACAAGAGAGTCAATTTTATTCAAAAAGAATCTAGTGGTAGTAATTGTGTGTGTGTATTTGGGTACCTAATAAGCGAGACACAACACATCAATAAGTCATTGCATTAGTTCAAAACAGTTAGACAAGCATGTAAAACCACCTAATATCGACCTATTGCCTGCTAACTAGGAAGAGTATGATTAGTAACATAAAATCCCTCAGTTTATGCTACAATCAGTGACATATACGACCTAGTATGAAGGATTTTAGATTATAAACAAGCTAAAAATATGAGAAAACATGCATTCTAGCTCTAAGCATGAAAGTAATAACAATGAAAAAGCATGATTTAAGAAGTGAAATGTCAGTCTAGTATTAATTCAACAGCATAACAATGCATTTGTAATCTAAGATGAAGGCTTATTTACTCTCAAAAATGGCTTCTATTTATAGAAGAATGAGAGAGAGAGAGAGAGAGAGAGAGAGGGGGGGGGGGGGGGGGNGACAAGGTGAATTAATGAGTTAAGGGACTTATTAATGGAGGTGTAAGAACCATTAATTCCCCAGGCATTAGTAAGGCATGGAGGAAACATAGGCCTAAGGCATCTTTATTAATAAGGTATTAATGAAAGCCTTAAAGAAGCAAGGGAAGGGTGTAAGAGGGTGGCTTGAGAAAGTGGACTTTCTCAAGTGGGTTGAGTTGCTAAGCATTTTGTTGACGGGGTTTTGCTGACCGAGTCCTCCAACAGTCATAAGTTGTCACCGGGTTTCAGGAAAATTGGCCAACTCCGCCTGCAGAGGTTGTCCAAGGGAAATAAATCCTTCGGGCCTCCAAGCACCTGGGTGTCGGGTCACGACGGCGTGGGGCCCGGTTGGGAGAGGTGACTATTTTCGAGGGGGGGATAGCTGGTTTCTTCAACTCATCTTCTCCGGAGATTTGATCAAAGTGAGGTTTTCCCGAGCGTTCTATACATAACAAATAAAGCAAAAAGATCCTGCAGGGTTAGAAGTATTTCATCTAACTACAGTCATGCTAAAATGTCCGAAACATCGATAATACTCTGGTAAACTACACTAAATACCGAAGAAACACATAACCATCAGCTAGCATTTTATCAGTAGCGGGAATAAAGAGGTCGTTAATCTACTTTAACATACCAGAGTAAAAGATATAAAGAAGATTAAAACACAAAATACCATTAACTCAGAAGCAGGAATGCCAACAACATTATTGCCAAGAATTCTTCCTTCTTCATTAACATTCAGTCCAGCAAGCACTGGTGCATGATACAATGGCGGCTCCAGGGGAGCATCTAACTTTTGAGAACAGAACAATGGAGCACTGAGCTCTGCAACTTGAAAAGAGAAATTACTTTGCTATTGCTATGGACAACAAAATCATCAATTTCGCCGACCCTTAGAAATGGGCCAATTTGCCTATTTATACAATTCTCTTTTAACCCTAACCCTATTTACATTATGTTTCAATAAAATACAATATCCGGGGGCCGATACTGCCTGCGCCACCCTACAAAAGACCTGGAGATGGAATAGGTCTGCCATGTCAGAACAATAAGACAAGAATATACAGCGGAAGAATCGGTCTCGAGAAGAGAGCCAAGAAGGAGAAAGAAGGAAGTAGGTCCCTCGGGGACTGAGGCTACATGCCTCATAAATGAGAAATGCGGTGCCCTATCTCCAATGTGCCAGGTGTACCCCTAAGTGGCACCTCGAGAAGACCACCCTGTCAGAAGACCAACTGCCGAGCAGACGCCCTTTGATGTGGCCAACTACCTTCTGACAATTTTATTAACTGCCTATGAAAGTGACCGGTCGGCCTTGGGGACCGGGACACGAATCACTTTAAAGAATACAAAATTGTTGGATCCGGGATTCCGGGATCCAGGAATTTACGTCCCAAAAGAATAAAGAATACTCAACACTCAAGTTCCCCCCGGCCCCCGGAGAAAGCTCAAGGTTGCTTATTATCGTTGAAGGCCTGGAGGAGGCAGGAAATGTCGTCTTCATCTATTTCTTTCAGGCTGGCCCTTCTGTGCCTGGCCACTTCAACTTGTTCCCCCAGGTCCAGAACATTTCCTTTAAATTCATCTGTCATTCTTGCAGCGTCATGACCCTTAAGTATCATCTTGGTTAGTTTCACCATCTGGGCCCCATCTATGCCTTCCGGGGACTGATAGCGGGAATTCATTATCTCATCAAAACTCCCCAAAATTGAATCTTCGGGGGTATAAGTATCTGTGCTAAGGGGATTAGCCCCGGAAGCCTTTATTACAAAAGACTTATATAAATTAGAAGAATATTTTACAGTATTTACCTTTTCTTGCAAGGACTCCACCAGTTGCTTGGTCACCTCCAATGTGAGGTCAAGTCTGGAGTGCTGAGTTCTCACAAAATCAAACGATTCCTCACCCAAAATTCCAGATTCAGAAATTATATCTTCTTCCAAGGTGAGGAGCTCTTCGAGCTCCACCTTCCAGGCATGGTAATTTTCAGCGTCACTCTCTCACTGCTCAATGAGTGCTTCTGCCTGATGAATAACTTGCTGGGCCATGTATAAGTCTGGGAGAGTGGATGCCAGGAAACGCAGGGTGTTTCCTATCTGTAGGGCGACCCATTCGTCTACTACCTGGGCCTTCTTTTTCATTACTCGTAGGGAGTCTATGTCACTCTACGGTAATTCCTCTGATGTGGAGGTTTCTGGAGGGGCGGCATTGATGGGTCTGGCCATCTCAGTAAGCAATCCTATAAGGTTTGCATTCTTTTCTTTTTCAGCCTTGAGCCTCTGGGCCTCCTTTTCGTATCGGGCTTCTACTGCCCTTGCTGCCTCCTTAAGCAAGTCTACCTCGCCTTGCTTTCCTCTTTTTCCCAAGGACACCTCTGCAACATTGTAATCCATGAGGTCTGTAGTTGCCTCATCGACGTTTGGGGGAGGTGTTGCCACAACAGCAACTATTTCTCCGCCCGGACCAGTTCACAGAGTATGAACTGTCCAGGCTTTCTTTGCTTTTGGCAGGGCCTGAACTTGGGCCATCATTTCGGCCAGGGAGAGAGGAATTACTAGAGCAGACTGAGCTTTTCTCTTTTTTCTTTCAACCAGCCACTGAGGGGGGAGGGGTGGCCTTCCTGCCAGAGTTTGTTCTCCTGATTCTTTCCCAGTCTCCGGTGGCTGTTGCTCCTTTTCAACGTGGACTTCATCCGTCTCTCTCCCTGCCTCAACTTCTTCTGCAGCGATATTTTCTTTGTCAACCTCCATCTCCTCAACCTTGTCTTGTATGTCTATTGCTGGGTCTGGACCTTGGTAGGATTCCTCAGGGATTTCTTCTTCAAGCTGCTCTTCTTCTTCTTGTTCTGCTCCTTGTTCTTCTTCTGTTGGCAGTAGGGGAGGTATCGAGCCAAGATTTAGAGTTTGGGCCGCTGTGATAACCTGCCCGAAGGCTGCTCCCGGGAGTGGCCCTTGGAACATGGCGGCTGGGTTTATGATCATTCCCGGAGGTCCAGTTCCCCCAGCGGATGCCATTTGTTTGCTTGGCTTTAGTTGGTCCACTCCCGGACCTTGCATTGCTTGAGCCTCAGAGATAATCTCCGGTTCTGGCTCTTTTTCTTCTGCTTCCTGCTCTTGTTCTTGTGCAGGTTCCTGTTCCAAGTCTTCTGGGTCTGCAGCCTCTTGTTCTTTCTCCGGGACTTCTGTCCCTACTTGTGTATTGTCCCCCTACAAATTTTTGAACTCATCGGTTGCAAATACATCATCAAATTCCTCTTGCAAAGGGGGACTGGCTGGGACCTCTGTAGGCTCTCCTTCTTTCTCCGGTTTTGGGGAACTGGAAGAAAGGATCTCTATTTCCCGGGGAAGGGATGTCTTTGGTGCCAGTACCAGCTCCGCCTTGACCTGTTTGATGTGCTTCCTCTTCCTCCGGGTAACCAATGGGGGCCCCGCATCGGCTATTACCGCCGCTTCCATAGGATCCACCCCCGTTGCCTTGACCATTAGGGCTACCAACGACGGGGAGGAAGGGGACGAATTGGTCCGGCCATGAGCGGGGGAGTGGCTAGCCTTGATATTAACTGCTCCCTCATCTGCTGGGAGGCTACCACAGACTGCTTGATCTGTTCTTGTATCAGGACTTCCTGCACGGAGGGGGTTGTAGCTATTCCCTTTCCTTTGTCTACGCCTTGTGAAGAAGTCCCGGCCCCCGGAGTCAATCTTGGTACCGGCTGTGGTGCTAATTTTGGCATCGGTCGGGGGGCTTGACACATACTCCTGGGGCACACCCTTTTGAAATAAGCGTGACTTCGCTCGACCACCTCCCGAGTGAAGTCCTCAATTGTGGGCCCATCTTGGGCGG
Organism: Thuja plicata; assembly: GCA_018584345.1. NCBI lineage: Eukaryota > Viridiplantae > Streptophyta > Pinopsida > Cupressales > Cupressaceae > Thuja > Thuja plicata. The sequence continues at coordinate 920,470 of MU224061.1, read as the reverse complement.
CCCAATCCATTGCCGGTAGTGCCATTTTATCGATCCCCTTTTCTTTGGACTGGGGATCTATGGTGGGGGCGGCGTTAGAGAAGCCCGGAGGGAATCTCTGGAGCTTTAGTTCCTGCATCATTCCAGATGTCATTCTGATATAGTTCCTACTCCGCACATCTACATCATCCTGGCAATCAACACAAAAATCCTCCATGTGTATTTGATGGGGCTCTGAAGTCCGGGGCATTGTCGTTGCTATTTTCCCATGCGGATCAAAGTTCCTCCGCGCCAGATAGAATTCCTACAAGTTATAACCTTTTAGCTCTTTGTCTGCCTCCTTCGCGGCGGCCAGACTGTAGGTGTAGTTCCCATAGGTGATTGGGAACGAGACGTTGGGGACCTTCTTGAGGGCAAAGAAGGTGTGCAACTCCATCATTTGTCGGCAATATTCCAGCAGCACGATCTTGTCCCCACAATGCTTGGGCAACAAGTAGGGTTTCCCAGAGAAGTCAGCGACCCTAATGTATGTATGCTACTGGAACTGGATATAGTAGTGCCCATAACTACTAACTAGCTTCATCGCCTCAGTGGATAGGCAGTATCCTGCGTCCCGAGTGGGTGTTAGCAGGTGGTAGTAAACGAACGAATCATTTACCCGACAGAAACTGGGGAAGCTGGCCTCCCATTGAATCTGTGGGAAATGGTCCCACGGTGCCTTTTGTCCTGGGCCAATCCCGAGAATGCCATCTGTAAGTAGGTCGTTGGAGTGGGGCCTCTACTGTGCTAGGGCCCAAAAAACATAAGAAGACATATAGAACTTCTTCTTCCTGTCCGCCTGGAGGAACTAGGAGTCGACGTGGTTGGAGATTATTGTCAACCAATCGAAGAATTCTCCCTTGGTGGAGATGCCGAGGAGGAAATAGTACATCCATTTGGCAAACTCCTGGGCGGAGGGCTGCCCAAATACCCAGGCTAATGCTATTATCCCCATTTGGATGCTCTCCTTGAATTCAGAGCAGGGCATTTCTATCTTCATTCTCTTTGGGTCTCTCTTTGGGGCCTTAAGCCAGTGGGTATTCATGTACACCCAGGCAGCATCCTCCAGTTGTGTAAATTGTTTCAAGGCGTCAGTCCTTGTTACCACCGTGGCTCTATCGAATTGTGGGATACCCAGGCCTGCCTGGAATGTGACTGGGTCGAGGGACACCAGTGGAGTGGGGTAGCCCATGGACTCTACAGTTGTGAGCATAACGGCCCGGATAGAAGAGTTGTAGTGGGCAGCCAGTGTTAAGATAAGCTCCGGAGATTGCACGGAGCATGGGAAGCAAGCTGCTCGAAGGATTCTGAAACCCCCGACGTTGATTGCGAGCTGGTCTCCAACCTGTCGCTGGATGTGCATTATCTTTACCAGGGCCTGCATTTCTGCCCAGGTTCTGACATTTGCGTCAGTCATCAATTTCACCTTGGACTCAATCTTCGAGCCCACAATGACATTATCTTGTACAAACTTCATGGTGAGGGGAAGCTTTTTCAGGGCTTTCTCCATCTTAGATTTTGCTGCTGCCCTGGTTTCTGTTGTGGTTGGTAATTCTGGGCTTCCGGGAGGAGATGATGCAGACGCTTCAGACATGTTTGGAAGATGAAGTCTGGGAATCTGCGAGACAAAATGACCGTCAGAACATGTTTATCAAAATAAAATAGTTACTCCGGGGTCTAGAGATCTTACCACCGTGGTGTTTGCTTTTCCTAAAAAGTTAGTTACACGCAAAGATACCCAAAAAGCAAAACACATCTTAAACTTAACTCTTTTAAACATCTGGGTCTGGGGAATTTTATCACACTTAGAAAAGACACGGGATGGATGGTGGTAGGAGACCCAAAACCCAGAGAAATGACCGTTGGCGAAAATATGTCAAAAGCCAAGTCATCAGGCCCACGTGGGCGCCACGTGCGCAGGTATTAAATGGAAGTTATGGTGATGACGGCAGAGCCAACTGTCTGAACGCGCAAAAAGGGAAAGCCACTTGGCTGGAATTGATTGCGTGCGTGGGACACAAATGAGGTTCTGACAGACTTCATGGAGGAGAGAGAAAACTGTCTATCTGAAATCGGCCGAGAGCCAAGTCTCAAACAGGTGGTTTTCTTCCTCGAAGCGAGTTTGAGGGCGGAAAACCAGAAGCAGAGGTGACCTGACCAGCTTGTCAAGCCACCTGGAAGGATATACATAGAGCTGAAGGATATATACATAGAAATATGGAGATATACATAGCTTAAATTACAACTATATACATATATACATAGATATACAATGCGGGATGACACCCGTAAGAAAACCAGACACGGCAGAAACGGATATATACAACTTATCTACATATCTACACTATTTACAGAAACAACCTCTACGCAGAGGGTGGACAACCCTCTGGCAGAGCCGACCCACCAACGGACGGCAAAAACAGAAGACAACGGACCAAACAAGACAGAAAAACAAAACAAAACCAGGCAACGAAAGCAAAACAAAAACCAAAGAAAGCCAGAGAGGGGAAAATAGGTACACCAACCTGAGAACGCAGAAGGCAGAGAAAAGAAAGGGTTACCGCGGGAGCTCTACAACAGCTCGGGTTATCTAACGGTCAGAGTCACCACCATGAAGCACTCGCACCTGCCTGAGAACAACTAAAAATTGTTAAGCGTTGATTACCATAAATTTACTGCAAATGCTCTGTTAATCACTTTGAAATCGCTCTAAAATTCTCTCTAAGTGCTCGAAGGTTTTAATCACGGTAAACGTGAAAATGATAGATAATTTCTATTTATACCCACGGTAAAAAAAGGTAATCCTCCTCCTTCCGGCGATCTCTAGACAAGCAAAACCTCTGAACTCTGGGCCCAGGGATCCCTCGAGATAATATCCTTAGGAACATCATGACGAAGAATCCCAGAGTCCGGAATCCGGTTCCCAACAAAAGGCAACCTCCGGGACCGGAGTCCGGGAGACGGAAAGCAAACAAACAAGACGCAACGCCGGGGAAGAAAACCCCAGAGAAAGAAAAACAAGAAGGGAAAGAAAGACAAAGGCAAGACCACAAGCAAAAGCAAACAAAAGAAAAAAAAAAAAAGGGGGACCCAACATTTTGCAAACAAAATGTAGGGACGAGGATGTAGGGCATAACAAATGGCGACTATCTGGGACAAATGCCTTAGCGCATTTGAGAACTAAAGAATCTCTGGTTAGCAAAACTAGAACAAGCCACTTCCTAAAGTGTCTGACAGGAAAAGAGCAACATATCCGAGAGAATCCAACCACACGGGTCAGTCTATAGCCCTTCATCAGTGGTGTCATGTGTGCTTGGGAAGGAAATCAAGCCGATGACCCTTGGGAGGAATAGAGAAGGGGGACTAATCACATCGAACCAGTCATTAATTTGCTCGTTTTCCCCAGAGATCAGAGTTTTATCCTGCTTTTCCTCTTGTTATTTTACTTGTTTCTGGGTGGGGAAGGCGGTACTTCTTTCGCCATTAAGCTTAAGCTTAGCTAATTTTAATGGTGGTACTCCTTTCACCTATCCACCTGCTTTTAGATATTCGAAGAGGGGATAAAGCTCCGGACCTGGGAAGAATTCTTTAAAGTTTCAGACCTGGGTCAATCAAAGAGTACAGCCGATCTACCCTCAACGTGTCCGATTACTTGTTCCTTGTATTATTCATGTTCACTGATTGCCAGGCTCCCGGAGACAACACCTAATGGAGATTGCTCAAAATGTGTCATAACCCGTGAAACAACCCCGGAGACCAGGTTGATTCCACCATGCTAAAGATAGATTCTAAAGTTCACCATGCCGTAGACATTGTACCAGAGGCCAATGTTATGCGAAGCATTCCAATTACTGCAAGATGGAACAAAACACCGGGACCGAAAGAAAATCAAAAACAAAAACCAAGACGAGAAAAGAGGGTCGTCTCGAAGGATAGCCGACAAGGCTATTTACAAGGCAGGGCACCTCGCAATGAGACACCTGGAAGAGATATTTACAAGCGGAAAGCTTTACATATAATACAACTTAGGATGAACTCACCTTATTCGAAATAGTGCTTGAGAAACTGTCCATTAACGGGCAATGCGACAGGTTCCCCAATCAAAGTGTTGAGGCGGTAAGTGTTTGCCCCGCAGATTTATGAGATCAAGTATGGTCCGAGCCAGAGCCGCTAGAACTTGGTATGCTTTCCTTTCTTCTCCCAGGCCTTGTCCCACAACAGGACCAGATCTGAAATCTGAAAAGCTTTGTATTGGGCTCTTTTATCAAACCATCATTTTACCACCGCTTGATGATGCGCGAAATGTTCAAAGGCTGTGTCTCTTTGTTCTTCCATCCGCACCAGGTTTAAGAGCCGAACCTCCACGATGTTGTCCCTGTTGTTGAATTCCTGCATAAACTGTAATACTGGGATCTGTAAATTGACTGGGAATACAGGGTTCTGGCCATAAACCAGGTGGAATGGTGATGTTCCCAGGGTGGCCTTAATACGAATGTGATCTGCCCAGAGGGCAAATTTTAGCTTTTGATGCCAATCCTGGGGATTCTGTTCTAGCAGGTGTTTAATCACTTCAAGTAGATTTTTGTTGGTTGATTCAGCAATGCCATTTCCCTAGGGATAATAGTTGTTGGAGAACTTCAGTGTGATCTTGCGATTGTAGGTCCATTCAAGTAGCTGTGCTGAAGAAAACGCCAGACCATTGTCACATACTAAAGCGAAGGGCATCCCAAACCGTGTGATGATGTTTTCTTCCAAGAACTTGATAACTACGTCTGTCGTATTATTTTTGCAAGGTATAGCTTCAGACCACCGAGTGCAATAGTCAGTAGCAGTAAGGATGTATCAGTGGTTGGAAGATGAGTTGGGGTTGATCTCCCCGATGAAGTCAAATGCCCACTGGGCGAAGGGTCTAGCCTCGTAGACTGGTTGTAGAGGCATGGCTGGGTTACGCTCATGATGCGCTACGATTTGGCAAGTATGGCATTTTCTAATGTGAGTGTAAACATCCTTGAAGATACAGGGCCAATAGTATCCGGCCTGAAGGATCTGGTGGGCGGTGGCATCAGCTGAGCCATGCCCGGTTCCAAACTGTCCGTGGAATACATCGATTATTTTTACAGCTTGGTCTCTATCGATGCACCGGAGGTACACTCCCTCGTAGTTTCTACGGTAAAGCGCAGAGTTTTTGATCATGAAATGGGCGCTTTTCATCTGCAGAGCACGGTGTTTGTGGGGAGGTAACCCCTCTGGGCATTTGTTGTTTAGTAACAAGTATACCAAATCGGTATACCACGGGTCTTGGGTGATGGACTCCTCTGTGTAAGTTTGGCACTCTATGTGGGGAGTCTCTTCTGCCATCGCCCGACTTAGTCCCTGGCCTCGGACTATTTTCATGGGCTGCATTTCTAAGTCATATTCCTGGAGGATGGCCATCCATTTCCCCCGTCTCTCGCCCAATTCACTCTGCATCAGCAGAGATTTGACGGCCTGGTCCGGGATGATAGCATGTACTTTGCTCTGGAGAATGTAATGCTAGAATTTCTTCACAGCGCGAACCAGAGCGAAGGCCTATTTTTCTAGTGATGATTACCGGACTTTGGCATTCTTGAAGGGGGAACTCATGAAAGCTATTGGTCGTTCTTCCCCTTCAACCTTTTGGGTCAACACTGCCGCAGCGGAATGCGGCGAAGCAAATGAATAAATGTAAAATGGAAGGGAGTAGTCCGGACTAGCTAGGACAGGGGCCTCCGTGATTGTCTGTTTGATCTGGGTGAACGCCCATTTTTCTTCAGGACTCCACTCAATCTTGGTATCTTTCTTCATCATCTCATTGAGTGGTTTAACTATTTCTGCGAATCCCGTGATGAATCTTCGCACGAAGTTGATCTTTCCAAAAAAGGATCGCATTTCTTTCTTGCTGCCAGGCATTTGTAAATTTAGCAACACTTCGACTCTATCAAGGTCTATGGATATACCCTTCTTAGAGACAATATGCCCGAGCAACTTCCCCTCGGTGACCCCGAATATGCACTTCTTGGGGTTGAGGGATATTCCATACCGGCAACATCTCTCGCAGATCTGAGCGAGGTGGGCGGGATGATCATGCCTGTCCCGAGAGAAGATAGTCAAATCATCCATGTAGATGATTATGCACCAATTTACAAGGCCCTCGAACGCAATGTCCATGGCCTTTTGAAATGTAGGCCCTGCATTGATTAGACCGAAGGGCATTCTTCTGTATGCAAACGTTCCCCACTTGGTGGTAAATGTTGTTTTCTCTCTGTCTTCATACTTGACCATGACCTGGTTGTATCCTGAATATCCATCCAAGAAGGACATCATCTGGGATCCATTTACTATCTGCAACACCTCATCCAACGAAGGGAGGGGGTGATTATCCATTTTAGATGCCTTGTTCAAATTTTGGAAATCCACGCAAAGGCGGATCTCGCCGTTCTTCTTCCTGACAGGAACCAAGTTGGCAACCCATGTAGTGTGCCGGATTGGGAAGATTATCCGGGCTGACAGCAGTTTTTCTACCTCTTGACGGGTCAGAGGCTCTATTAGAGGGTTGACCGGTCTTTGCTTTTGCCGGAAGGGCTTAGCATCGGGTTTCAGGGGAATGGTGTGGGTCATGATGGATGTATCATACATTTTCAAGTCTTCATAACCCCAAGCGATCACATCAATGTATTCCCGGAGGACCGCGAGAATCTTCTCATTTTCCTCAGGGGAGCAGGAGGTACCAATGTGAATGATCTTTTCTTCACCGAGATGGCCGATGTTAACTTTTTCAAACTTTCCTCCCTTAGAGGAGGATGACACCTTCTCACGGGCCCGAGGGTCCGAGTCAAAGATTCATTCCAATGCAACCATCCCCTTTGGGATGGTGTTAGTGGGCAGGTCCATGATCCCATCATCTTCGTCACCCTGCCCAGTATCGTCGTGGTCTCGTTCCTCCACTATCTGGTCTTCAAAGAAACCAACACTCGCCATGAAGACCAAGATGTGCTGATCATCCTCAAAAACCTGAAAGTGGGTGACATTATCTAGGATGGAGGGGGTGGGGACCATTTCAACTGAAAATCTCTAGAGTCGGGAGCCGGCCATGGGCTCGAGTGTGCTGGCAGAAATGGCAAGGGCGTCCGGGACATAGTTCCGTCACCGGGGAATGAGGTCAATGCCAAAGGCATCAAAATCCTCAATAAGGCTCCAAGCCCGGTTGCGGTATGTAGCCAGCCTCTTGTCATGACATGTATATTGACTCCGGACTTGTTTAACAATCAACTCTGAATCACCCAGAGCCTGGAGGCGGGTGATACCTTTCCTTAACGCAAATAAGAGTCCAAGGACCAAAGCCTCGTACTCCGTGACATTGTTTGTACAGTTAAACTGCAGCCTATAGGACGCGAGGAAGGACTTCCCTCGTGGGTTGATCAATTCCACCCCAGCCCCACAGCCTTGTTTGGATCGGGACCCATCGAACTTAAGGGTCCATAAGTCATTGTTTGTGATCTGGGGCTAGGGTGCAGTAGTTTTCTTTGGATTATTGCTGGGGGACTTGGGGGTGTCTCTCAGACTACCGACGTGAAAGTAGAATTTCCCTCTAGAGTTTGGGTTTGGGATTCTTCGGAGGATGGTGCCAAAGGAGCGCATCTTGCAGGGACACTGGGTCCCGAGGAATCAGTTGCATGTTGTTTGTTCCGGAGGGAATCAAGGTGTCGGTTAGTGATCAAAAGACATGGTCCACACTCGAGCTCAGAATGGTTTTGGTAGTGTATCCGACACCAAGTGCCAGACAGGAGTGTGGCAAGAGTTGTTGTGGTACCCTGAGAATTGACTTCAACTCTCATCTTTTCTTCTAGGTCTTGGGCCCTTTGCAACACGGCGGGATCTTCTCCTGGGATAAAATGGAATGTTAAGATTTCAAAAGGTTTGTACACCCCCAGAGAAGTCTCAGAGAAAAAGACCTCATTGACCCTTCCAACCTCGGTAAGGGCCTATTTCATCCGGGGTTCGCTTTCAACCTGGATCTTATTTGATTCTCCTTCCCACGGAAGCCATAGGTGGGTGAAGTCGGTCGAAAAATATCCATTCAAGGACTTAGACCAATTCTGACTTAGTAACATCCCGTAAGTCTCTGGGATGTCCACCACCTGGATATCAATGATGCTGGCTATCCCGGGGTCCTGGATAAGATGTATCCAGACGTTCTTCAATTCCCCCACCATTTTCACAGCAGTCTTATCCAGCTAGATTACTGCGCCATTAGATGGGGTGGGGTGGAATCCGAGCTTCTGACAAATAGACAAAGGCATGATATTACCCGAAGCTCCAGAATCCACTAGGCAATTATGTATATTTTTACCATGTATATTAAGGCCCAGTAAGAAGGGAGGATCCTCATTGTTTCCTCAGAAGACAGCCGTGTTAGCATCTTTGAATGAGACAATCTTGGGCGGGCGACTGACGACTTCTGGGTTTCCTAAGAGCTTCAAAAGAGACTTCTTCTGCTCGGGACAGTTCAACAAAACCTCCATCAAGGTCATGGAGGTAGTGGTCTGCTCTAACGCCTTCGTAATATCGAATCTTCCTCCGGGGAACTGGCAATTTTCCTCCATGAGATCTTTTGCTGGGTTAAAGCTAGGACCTTTTGGAGGGGCGGGTCTGTCAGTCATGTTGTTCCAAGGAGGAGTATCTTTGGTAGGTGTGGGCGTGTAAGCTGGTCCTTTACCAACCTGACTCCGAGTGTTGTAGGGAGCCCGCAGGTTAGTAAAGGCGTTGGCCTCGAAAGGCGGAATGGATTCATCAAAGAATCCCTGCAATTCAGATTCTTCTTCATCTTCCCCGGAAGTCCCGAAGAAGATGGTGTCACAGGTGAAAGCACTGTGGGTTGTTTCCTAGACAGGAGGCTCTGGAGGGGTAGTATCATGCGACTGCTGCCTGTCCAGCTGGGAGATCATGATGACCTTCTCCAACATGGCACAATTTACCTTGTTGTGTGAGCCAGTATCATGTAATCTACACCAGTTAGTCATGGGCTAGAAGTCTACGACTAGCGTGAAATGTGATGGTCCAGCACCATTTTGGTTGGTGTTTTGGTTCAGAGGCGGGCCTCCGGTATTCGCTTTATTGTTCCATTGCTGATTGGGCCGAGGCCTGCTATTAAAATTTCTCCCTCCGACATTGTTGTTTCGTTGACCGGAGAAAATATTTCCCCTCTGGGGATTCGAATTCTGGGGCGCGTAGGACCCCGCCTTCAGTTGGCCCATGTCCATGGTCAAGGTGGACAACATTCGCCAAAGGGATTCAACCTTGGTGGTCAACTGAGTGTTAGCGTCACAATGTGATGGTTGTTGCTGTTGTTGGCTTCCCGGGAAGGCAGCAGTATTAGCTAGAGTCGAGGGCAGCAATCCTCCAGTCGCGGACGACTGGAAGAATGGCACTCTGGACGGTTGTGTCTGCGTCTGTTATGTCTGCTGCGGCTGATTCCAAGGGAAGGCTTCCAGACCCGGTGTCATCTGGGTCTGGGCTGGGTAAATGTACCGTGCCTGCTGGTGTATCAAGGGCGGTGGGGGATTCGTCGCCATCGAAGGGGCGCCTATTGCCAGATTGGGGTTATAGCCCCCGGCATATGCAGTTCTATCGGGGATCATGTTGAAAGGTGTGCTCTGCCCAATCCTGCCCGGGGATTTGTTGAGACCGCGGGACAGCTCCAGGGCTAGGTTGTAGACTTTTGCCAAGGTATCCCAGTCACCCGGGGCGGTTGTTCTTCAAAGGAGAGCGGCAACGAAAGGGTCCATCGCATTGAGATAGGTCTATATGGTTACGTCTGGAGATGGGATAAAAGGGCCCATGCACCGCTTCAGGGCGCGTTGGAACCTATGGTTGAATGCTGCAAGAGGTTCATTGGGTTCCTTCCTAATGGAGATGAACTGGCTGTGGGACCAGGCTGGGTCCCCGTGCACGCGGAAGGCGGCCAGGAAGGCATCCTCCATATCCTGCCAAGTGTTGATGGAGTTGGCAGGCAAGTTAAGGTACCAGTTCAACTCGCTTTGTCCTAGGGACAAGGGGAACATACGGGTCACAACATCTTCATGCTGGATCCAGTGTCGATTCATGGCATCTTTGTATGCCTGTAAGTGTTCTTCTGCGGTCTGTGAGCCTAGGTGTTCGTATCGTGGGCAGATCTTTTTCGGGTGAGAGGGTAAATCATTGGTTGCACCCAGAAACGTGCCCATTGGGGACCCGGTGTTTCCAAAATATGCAGCAATCGGGGGAACTATATGTTGGGTAGTCTGGGTACTGGTTCCCGGGACTGTCTGGGGAGTTTGAGTATTCAAAGGTATGGTAGATCCCCAGATAATAGTGGCTGGTGTGATTTTAGAGGTCTGTTTCTTTCAAGCAGGGGGCTCGAGTTCGACAAACTTTCCAGGATTCAGGGCAGACCTAAGGACTCTTTCAAATTTCACTGGGGAAAAAGATCCAATCCCACTGAAGGCTTGTCTCCTAAAACTACAGCTCAGGGAACCCTCAGGAGACATGAAATCAGAATCTCTGGAAGGGGATGAGTTCATGCCCTCCTTCTAGCGCCAGTTTCTATTGACGGGGTTTTGTTGACTGGGTCTGCCAACAGTCATAAGTTGTCACCGGGTTCCGGGAAAATTGGCCAACTCCACCTGCAGAGGTTGTCCAAGGGAAATAAATCCTCCTGGCCTCCAAGCACCTGGGTTTCGGGTCACGACGGCACGGGGCTTGGTTGGGAGAGGTGACTGTTTTCGAGGGGGGATAGCTGGTTTCTTCAACTCATCTTCTCCGGAGATTCGATCAAAGTGAGGTTTTTCCGAGCGTTCTATACTTAACAAATAAAGCGAAAAGATCCTGTAGGGTTAGAAGTATTTCATCTAACTACAATCATGCTAAAATGTCTGGAACATCGATAATACTCTGGTAAACTACACTAAATACCGAAGAAACACATAACCATCAGCTAGCATTTTATCAGTAGCGGGAATAAAGAGGTCGTTAATCTACTTTAACATACCAGAGTAAAAGACATAAAGAACATTAAAACACGAAATACCATTAACTCAGAAGCAGGAATGCCAACAACATTATTGCCAAGAATTCTTCCTTCTTCATTAATATTCAGTCCAGCAAGCACTGGTGCGTAATACAATGGCAGCTCCAGGGGAGCATCTAACTATTGAGAACAGAACAATGGAGCATTGAGCTCTGCAACTTGAAAAGAGAAATTACTTTTCTATTGCTATGGACAACAAAATTATCAATTTCGCCGACCCTTGGAAATGGGCTGATTTGCCTATTTATATAATTCTCTTTTAACCCTAACCCTATTTACATTATGTTTCAATAAAATACAATATCCAGGGGCCGGTACTGCCTGCGCCACCCTACAAAAGACCTGGAGACGGAATAGGTCTGCCATGTCAAAAGAATAAGACAAGAATATACAGCGGAAGAATCGGTCTCGAGAAGAGAGCCGAGAAGGAGAAAGAAGGAAGTAGGTCCCTCGGGGATCGAGGCTACATGCCTCATAAATGGAAAATGCGGCGCACTGTCTCCAATGTGCCAGGTGTACCCCTGAGCGGCGCCTCAAGAAGACCACCCTGTCAGAAGACCAATTGTCGAGCAGACGCCCTTTGATGTGGCCAACTACCTTCTGACAATTTTATTAACTGCCTTTGAAAGTGACCAGTCGGCCTCGGGGACTGGGACATGAATCACTTTAAAGAATACAAAATTATTGGATCTGGGATTCTGAGATCTGAAAATTTACGTCCTAAAAGAATAAAGAATACTCAACACTCAAGTTCCCCCCGGCCCCCGGAGAAAGCTCAAGGTTGCTTATTATTGTTGAAGGCCTGGAGGAGGCGGGAAATGTCATCTTCATCTATTTCTTTCAGGCTGGCCCTTCTGTGCCTGGCCACTTCAACTTGTTCCCCCAGGTCCGGAACATTTCCTTTAAATTCATCTACCATTCTTGCAGCGTCATGACCCTTAAGTATCATCTTGGTTAGTTTTGCCGTCTGGGCCCCACCTATGCCTTCCGGGGACTGATACCGGGAATTCATTATCTCATCAAAACTCCCCAGAACTGAATCTTCAGGGTTATAAGTATCTGTGCTAAGGGGATCAGCCCCGGAAGCCTTTATTACAAAAGACTTATATAAATTAGAAGAATATTTTACAGTATTTACCTTTTCTTGCAAGGACTCCATCAGTTGCTTGGTGACCTCCAATGTGACGTCAAGTCTGGAGTGCTGAGTTCTCACAAAATCAAACGATTCCTCACCCAAAATTCCAGATTCAAAAATTATATCTTCTCTAAAGGTGAGGAGCTCTTCGAGCTCCACCATCCGGGCCTTGTAATTTTCAGCGTCACTCTCCCACTGCTTAATGGGTGCTTCTGCCTGATGAATAACTTGTCGGGCCGTGTATAAGTCTGGAAGAGTGGACACCAGGAAACACCGGGTGTTTCCTATCTGTAGGGCGACCCATTTGTCTACTACCTGGGCCTTCTTTTTCATTACTCACAGGGAGTCTATGTCACTCTGCGGTAATTCCTCTGATGTGGAGGTTTCTGGAGGGGCGACATTGATGGGTCTGGCCAGCTCAGTAAGCAATCCTATAAGGTTTGCATTCTTTTCTTTTTCAACCTTGAGCCTCTGGGCCTCCTTTTCGTATCGGGCTTCTACTGCCCTTGTTGCCTCCTTAAGCAAGTCTACCTCGCCTTGCTTTCCTCTTTTGCCTAAGGACACCTCTGCAACATTGTAATCCGTGGGGTCTGCAGTTGCCTCATCAGCGTTTGGGGGAGGTGTTGCCACAATGACAACTGTTTCTCCACCGGCCCAATTCGCAGAGTATGAACTGTCTGGGATTTCTTTGCTTTTGGCAGGGCCTGAACTTAGGCCATCATTTCGGCCAGGGAGAGAGGAATTACCGGAGCAGACTGAGCTTTTCTCTTTTTTCTTTCAACTAGCCACTAAGGGGGGACGGGTGGCCTTCCTACCAGAGTTTGTTCTCCTGATTCTTTCCCAGTCTCCAGTGGCTGTTGCTCCTTTTCAACGTGGGCTTCATCCATCTCTCTCCCTGTCTCAACTTCTTCTACAGTGATATTTTCTTTGTCAACCTCCATCTCCTCAGCCTTGTCCTGTATGTCTATTACTGGGTCTGGACCTTGGTAGGCTTCCTCGGGGATTTCTTCTACAAGCTGCTCTTCTTCTTCTTGTTCTGCTCCTTGTTCTTCTTCTGTTGGCAGTAGGGGAGGTATCGAGCCAAGATTTAGAGTTTGGGCCGCTGTGATAACCTGCCCGAAGGCTGCTCCCGAGAGTGGCCCTTGGAACATGGCGGCTGGGTTTATGGTTATTCCCAGAGGTCCAATTCCCCCAGTGGATGCCATTTGTTCGCTTGGCTTTAGTTGGTCCACTCCCAGACCTTGCATTGCTTGAGCCTCGGAGATAATCTCCGGTTTTGGCTCTTTTTCTTCTGCTTCCTGCTCTTGTTCTTGTGCAGGTTCCTGTTCCAAGTCTTCTGGGTCTGTAGCCTCTTGTTCTTTCTCTGGGACTTCTGTCCCTGCTTGTGTATTGTCCCCCTGCAAATTTTCAAACTCATCGGTTGCAAATACATCATCAAATTCCTCTTGCAGAGGGGGACTGGCTGGGACCTCTGTAGGCTCTCCTTCTTTCTCCAGTTCTGGGGAACTGGAAGAAATGATCTCTATTTCTCGGGGGAGGGATGTCTTTGGTGCCGATACCGGCTCCGCCTTGACCTGTTTGATGTGCTTCCTCTTCCTCCGGGTAACCAGTGGGGGCCCTGCATCGGCTATTACCGTCACTTCCATGGGATCCACCCCTGTTGCCTTGACCATTAGGGCTGCCAGCGACGGGGAGGAAGGGGGAGGAATTGGTCCGGCCATGAGCGGGGGAGTGGCCAGCCTTGTTATTAACTGCTCCCTCATCTACTGGGAGGCTGCCACAGACTTCTTGATCTGTTCTTGTATCGGGACTTCCTGCGCGGAGGGGGTTGTAGCTATTCCCTTTCCTTTGTCTGCGCCTTGTGAAGAAGTCCCGGCCCCCGGGGTCAATCTTGGTACCGGCTGTGGTGCTAATTTTGGCACCAGTCGGGGGGCTTGACGCATACTCCCAGGGTACACCCTTTTGAAATAAGCGTGACTTCGCTCGACCACCTCCCGAGTGAAGTCCTAAATTGTGGGTCCCTCCTGGGCGGCCCAATCCATTGCCGGTAGTGCCATTTTATCGATCCCCTTTTCTTTGTACTGGGGATCTATGGTGGGGGCGGCGTTAGAGAAGCCCGGAGGGAATCTCTGGAGCTTCAGTTCCTGCATCATTCTGGCTGTCATTATGATATAGTGCCTGCTCTGCACATCCACATCATCCTGCAATCAGCCCATAAATCCTCCATGTGTATTTGATGGGGCTCAGAAGCCCGGGGCATTGCCGTTGCTATTTTCCCATGCGGATCAAAGTTCCTCCGCGCCAGATAGAATTCCTGCAAGTTATAACCTTTTAGCTCTTTGTCTGCCTCCTTCGCGGTGGCCAGACTGCAGGTGTAGTTCCCACAGGTGATTGGGAATGAGACGTTGGGGACCTTCTTGAGGGCAAAGAAAGTGTGCAACTCCATCATTTGTCGGCAATATTCTAGCAGCACGATCTTGTCCCCACAATGCTTGGGCAACAAGTAGGGTTTCCCGGAGAAGCCGACGACCCTAATGTATGTATGTTGCTAGAACTGGATATAGTAGTGCCCATAACTACTAACTAGCTTCATCACCTCAGTGGACAGGCGATATCCTACGTCCCAGGTGGGTGTTAGCAGGTGGTAGTAAATGAACAAATCGTTTACCTGGCAAAAACTGGGGAAGCTGGCCTCCCATTGAATCTGTGGGAAATGGTCCCACGGTGCCTTTTGTCTCGGGCCAATCCCGAGAACGCCATCTGTAAGTAGGCCGTTGGAGTGGGGCCTCTGCTGTGCTAGGGCCCAGAAAACATAAGAAGACATATAGAACTTCTTCTTCCTGTCCTCCTGGAGGAACTGGGAGTCGACGTGGTTGGAGATTATTGTCGCCCAGTCAAAGAATTTTCCCTTGGTGGAGATGCCGAGGAGGAAATAGTACATCCATTTGGCAAACTCCTGGGCGGAGGGCTGCCCAAATACCCAGGCTAATGCTATTATCCCCATTTGGATGCTCTCCTTGAATTCAGAACGGGGGATTTCTATCTTCATTCTCTTTAGGTCTCTCTTTGGGGCTTAAGCCAGTGGGTATTCATGTACACCTGAGCAGCATCCTCCAGTTGTGTAAATTGTTTCAAGGCATCAATCCTTGTTACCACCGTGGCTCTATCAAATTGTGGGATACCCAGGCCTGCCTGGAATGTGACTGGGTTGAGGGACACCAGTGGAGTGGGGTACCCCGTGGGTTCTGCAGCTGCGAGTATAACGGCCCAGACAGAAGAGTTGTAGTGGGCATCCAGTGTTAAGATAAGCTCCGGAGATTGCACGGAGCATGGGAAGCAAGCTGCTCAGAGGATTCCGAAACCCCCGACGTTGATTGCGAGCTGGTCTCCAGCCTGTTGCTGGATGTGCATTATCTTTACCAGGGCCTGCATTTCGGCCCAGGTTCCGACATTTACGTCGGTCATCAATTTCACCTTGGACTCAATCTTCGAGCCCACAATGACATTATCTTGTACAAAATTCATGGTGAGGGGAAGCTTTTCTAGGGCTTTCTCCATCTTAGATTTTGCTGCTGCCCTGGTTTCTGTTGTGGTTGGTAATTCCGGGCTTCCGGGAGGAGATGATGTGGACGCTTCAGACATTTTTGGAAGATGAAGTCTGGGAATCTGCGAGATAAAGCGACCGTCAGAACATGTTTATCAAAATAAAATAGTTACTCCGGGGTCCGGAGATCTTACCACCGTGGTGTTTGCTTTTCCTGAAAAGTTAGTTACGCGCAAAGATACCTGAAAAGCAAAACACATCTTAAACTTAACTCTTTTAAACATCCGGGTCTGGGGAATTTTATCACACTTAGCAAAGACGCGGGATGGATGGTGGTAGGAGACCCAAAACCTGGAGAAATGACCGTTGGCAAAAATATGTCAAAAGCCAAGTCATCAGGCCCATGTGGGCGCCACGTGCGTAGGTATTAAATGGAAGTTATGACGATGATGGCGGAGCCAACTGTCTGAACGCGCGAAAAGGGAAAGCCACTTGGCTGGAATTGATTGCGCGTGTGGGACGCAAATGAGGTTCTGACAGACTTCATGGAGGAGAGAGAAAATTACCTGTCTAAAACCGGCCGAGAGCCGAGTCTCAAACGGATGGTTTTCTGCCTCGAAGCGAGTTCGAGGGCGAAAAACCAGAAGCAGAGGTGACCCGACTAGCTTGTCAAGCCACCTGGAAGGATATACATAGAGCTGAAGGATATATACATAGAAATGGGGAGATATACAGAGCTTAAATTATAACTATATACATATATACATAGATATAAAACGCGGGACGACGCCCGCGGGAAAACCAGACACGACAAAAATGGATATATATAACTTATCTACATATCTACACTATTTACAGAAACAACCTCTGCGCAGAGGGCGGACAGCCCTCTGGCAGAGCCGACCTACCAACGGGCGGCAAAAATAGAAGACAACGGACCAAACAAGACAGAAAAACAAAACAAAACCAGGCAACGAAAGCAAAATGAAAACCAAAGAAAGCCAGAGAGGGGAAAACAGGTACACCAACCTAAGAACGCAGAAGGTGGAGAAAAGAAAGGGTTACCGCGGGAGCTCTGCAATAGCTCAGGTTATCTAACGGTCAGAGTCACCACCACGAAGCACTCGCACCTGTCTGAGAACAACTAAAAATTGTTAAGCGTTGATTACCATAAATTTCCTGCAAATGCTCTGTTAATCGCTTTGAAATCGCTCTAAGATTCGCTCTAAGTGCTCGAAGGTTTTAATTGCGGTAAACGTGAAAATGACAGATAATTTCTATTTATACCCGCGGTAAAAAAAGGTAATCCTCCTCCTTCCGGCGATCTCTGGACAAGCAAAACCTCCGGACTCCGGGCCCGGGGATCCCTCGAGATAATATCCTTAGGAACATCATAACGAAGAATCCCGGAGTCTGGAATCCGGTTCCCAACAAAAGGCAACCTCCGGGACCGGAGTCCGGGAGATGGAAAGCAAACAAACAAGACGCAACGCCGGGGAAGAAAACCCCGAAGAAAGAAAAAAAGAAGGGAAAGAAAGACAAAGGCAAGACCGCAAGCAAAAGAAAACAAAAGCAAAAAAAAGGGGGACCCAACATTTTGCACACAAAATGTAGGGACGGGGATGCAGGGCATAACACATTCCTTAATGGAATGTGACAACATTAGGAGGTGGGTTAGGGCTAGAATTAGGATTGGGATTAGATTAGCAAGGGTGAATGGGTCTAGAAGGGTTAGGACCCAGGGTAGAAGTGGTTGAGAAAGGTTAGGTTAGGGTTTAAGGGAATTTTTATTTTTTTTTGATCAGTAAACGGCCGAAGCCTTGATTTTATTTATTTAAAATTTATCTTTTTACATTTTCCTTCATTCGTGCGGGCACTGGTAGGAAAGAACGGGGAAGAAAACCCCCAGTCTGGCCCGGGACTTTAGTCCAGAAATAATATATCAAGTTTAGAGTTCCTACAAGCGTAGGATTACAAAGCTCCACTTGATGGAGTCGAAGAGGG
>MU224061.1:879073-893757 GCA_018584345.1 Thuja plicata | reverse complement strand
ATAGGGTCCATAGTTGGAACAGACCAAATTTGGGTGGTTACATTTGCCCCTCTTTGAATTGATGTGCGAGCAGCGCATTGATTCAAAGAAAGTTTTTGATTTTGACTTCAGAAAGATTGAGAATTCTATTCTTGGTTGTCGAACAAAATGTTGATGAGATCAATCTCGCACTTGATCAAACAAAACTGAAAAAATTGATTTTGAACTTGGTTGTCATCCAAAGATCAATAAAAGATTTTAAAAATACCAATTCTGAACTTGGTTGTCGTCCAAAAATTGATAATACTGATTCTGAACTTGGTTGTCGTTCGAAAAATAGTAAGAAGCTTCGAGGAGCTTAATAAAAATATTTTAAAAATGAGGAAACATAAGATATCAGCTTATGAGAACCAAAGATTTCTATCCAACAGTTCTGACTTAGTCAAGAAAACTGTTATGCCCCTAGTTTGTTTGATAACGAAGTCATTTTTAATGCAGTTTCGAGCAAAAATTTAATTGATGATAGTGTGATCATGCCCCCTCAGGAACGAAATCGAAGGAAAAGAATAAAATCCCTCAGTTGAAAAGAACATAACACTTTCAGGAAACGATTAGGGCAAGAAAGAGTGGAGTAGAAGGTGTGTTTAAAAACAAACACATGATTACCAAGTTAATTATGTGAAAATATGAGTGATAAGGCTGATAAAATGATGTTTAGACCAAGATGTATGATGAAATGTGCAGTATTGACCAATGTTGGGAACAAATGAAGCAAAGTCGTAATTTTTGAAACTGTCACAAAAATGACACTGTGCTGCTGAAAACATCGTAGGTACCTTCGAATAGGTTCCCGATTGAGTAAAAAGATATTAGAAATGAATTTTTAGTTGTCCGAGGGGAGTTTTGGAACCCCTAAATGCCTCAAAAGACCCATATAAGCCTCCAAAATTACCATTTCACTATTCATTTTCACTTTCCTCCATAGAAATTCAGAGAGCTTTGTAGAGAAGATGGTAGTCCCCGTGAAGAAGCACCGTTTTGAGATGAGCTGTCGACATTAGCGACTAGCCGACTACCCACCGCCGGTAAGTGCTCGATAAACTACCCTGTGAATTTTTTAATTTTCAATTTCATGCATTTTTTTTAATTTTAGAGCTAGTTGAATGTAGGATTGCATCTGGGATTCTGGATTGCAACCTGCCAATCCCGAGTCGCATTCGGTTTTTCCAAGATCGCATCCATTTTTTTGAATTTCTGTGTCGCATCAGGTTTTTCCCAGATCACATCCAGTGTTAATGCTTTTGTCTTGTTTGGAGTGAAAATCCATCAGGGGATCACATCCTGTTTGCTTAGGATTGTACCCCGTGTTTAGGATCGCATCCTGTATTTCGGGGATCGCATTTGGTAAACGCAATCGCATCCTGTATTTCCAGGATCGTATCTGGTAGAAGACTTAGATTTTTAAGGTGTTTTGATCTATTTGCATCCTATGAACTTGGAATGACTTAGTGGAGTAGGAGTCTGCCCCTTGTCGTAGATAGGATTTTGATGTTTTATTGTTTTGTCCAAAATCAGGCTTAGTTTGAGGTAGTGCATTTTGCGGCACTTATCCTGTGCATGTCCTGGCATTGTTGGGACATTTATCAAATGACAAGCAGATGACTGTAGTCTGATGTGGATTACGGGCCTTGATAGGTTTACCTGAGATCGGGGTAAACCGTGGGTTGTTGACTGCTCTGGCCGAGAGATGGCATTCTGAGCACAACACCTTCCATTTACAGACAGGAGAGATTACTATGACTCCGGAGGACGTCTAGAGGATACTCTATGTATCGATGGTTGGACATGAGGTTTTCTTGGAGTCTAGAGCTGGCGTGGCGATTGGTACTACATGCAGATTCTTTCAGGATGATACCATAGACTAAAGATACTTATCATGGGATTACATGGTCAATCACTATGATCGATTAGCTGTGTATTTAGTAGGCTTGGTAGGCGGCATCCTCATGCCAAATAGAGGTCAACATGGATTCTTGGTTGGCTGGGTGAGAATGGTTGAGTAGATGATCACCCACCATCAACAGTTTGCTTGGGGGAGTTGTATATTAGTGCACATGTACAGAGAGCTCCATGAGATTATATACCATCACACCTGCAGTATGACTGTGGGTATACTCATTCTGCAGATTTGGGCCTGGGAGCACATCCCTATCACACAGTCGATTATAGATAGGCAGAGGGCACCTGAGCAGCCCTATGTATACATGTATGCAGGCCTTTTACAGCAGCCCCATCTGGGCAAAGTCGAGTACTGGCATCGTTTATTTGATGATATGACAGAGGTCGTCTGGCGACCATATCTAGACTATGAGGTGTGGACTTTTGATGCCCAACAGGTACCATTTTTGTGTCAGAGAAGATATCTGATTGGTCAGACAAGGTATATTATAGAGGGTTTTCTTATCACCAGAGTTTTGAGGTAGTATGGTCAGCGACAGGGCCGTACAGAGGATATTGCAGTTTATGCTCGTACCCGAGATGAGACACCTCTATGGGGTACACAGTTGACTTATGAGACTGCACACCAGGAGATCCGATACATGGTGGTAGTAGACAAGGACCTTCATCCAGATGTAGAGGATGGAGGTGTTTCAGATGGTTATGCCACTGAGAGACTTCAGTATCCATTTCCTCGATTCACTGTTCCAGAGGAGATCATTCCTTGCATAGAGGAGCCACTTGATTATGATCCTGATGACTGACCCGTCAGGGGTAGAGGAGGTAGAGACAAGGTTCCTGGGAGACATGGGGGCCATGATGGTGGTAGAGACGGTGGCAGGGATGATGACAGAGATGGCAGGCGTCCTCCTCCAAATGATGGGCCTGATGGAGATGACAGAGGTGCGGAGGGGAGGCCGTGGATACAGGTGGTGCCAGCGGCAGTGGGCAGGGCCAATGTCAGAGATTTAGGTTTATGGCCCCTTGAAGAGACACTAGTCCATTGCTCATAGGTGAGCAGCAGTGTCAGAGGCGTCAAGGGGCACCTGAGTAGGATGCAGGTAGGGATGGAGACCCATTGTCGAGATGTGTGCAGGAGAGGGAGCAGCTCCGAGCTTAGATTACAGCCTTGGAGGCCAGAGCCAAAGCAGTAGAGTCTAGGCTGGCTATATCAAATTCCTTTCTCATAGATAGGGATAGGCAGATGGAGAGACTGAGCGCAGAGAGGGATGCACAGGCCCGTACAACAGTCCATCAGGGACAAAGGGCCACATATTATTACGCCCTATATCATGCAGTGGTTCTAGAGGGGTAGAGAGCTCCTTCATTTTCTTGAGTGGCCCAACAGTTAGAGGGGGCCATGCCTCCTCCAGTAGCGCCTTTTGCACCACCTCCTCCTCCTCCTGACTAGGGAGAGGGGGTGGGACAGAGCTAAGATTTTTGTATCATTTTGTATGACATGTACATTTTTGAGATCATATATGTATATCTGGATCTTGCTGAGATCCCCTCTTTTGTAGATGACATTCATACATATATTTGATTCATTTGTGGCGTACTGATACTCTTTATGCTCACTGATACACTTTATGCATTCTAATACTCTTTATGCTTTGATTTGTTCCATGTTATGATGATACAGATTTGATGCAGTTTCTTGATTCTGACATGTTTCATGAGTTCTTTCTGCTTTCATAGATGTGGTAAATGTATCTTTTTGTACATGTGATGATATCTTGGTCTTGTGATGAGTTAATTTTGCAGATGATTACATCATTTTATGATTTGGATGTGATGAGTCATTACTGATATAAATGTGTTATAAATGAAACCTATGTGAAAATGCAAATGTATGTTTCTTTTGATTTTTCAGTCATGCAAAATATATGTATGGATGCACTTAGGATGAAAAAGTAAAAATGCAATTCATGGATGCTTTTATTTTTGTATTTTCATGTTTCTTCCTTTTAATGAATGCGAAATGTATGCTTATGGAAGTGCAACGATATTTGATATCAGTAATATAGATGATGTAATTAACTTGATGTTTTTAGAAGAAGATAGAAACTATTTTTGAGCTTAAAATTCCTTATGCTGTTATTTCAGTTGATAAATGCATCATGCAATCCCTAAATGCAACTATATGCAAACTCTTAGGAGTTGTCACTGATTAGAAAATATTGCAACATTTTTATCATCATTGGGCGCTTTTCAGAACGGATACCATTGGATAGTACAACCATCACTAATACCCACTAATATCATGAAAGTATGAATACTATATTTTATTGAAATGTCGAAAATAGACTTAAGCATCAAGGCATAGAAGCCGGGATGACAAAATAGTCACCTTCCTTTTAATATACCAGATTCTGGGTAAGGCAAGATATTGGACCCGCAATGACCTTGAAAATTCATATCCTTGGGTACATTATGATTCATATACCTTAGTGAGAATTTGGATTAGAAAACAAACAAGGAAATTGTTTCAACCTCATCGTAGTTTACACATAACAGAGATCGAGATATATGCAGCTATCCACCCATAGTGGCAGCTCTTACCATAAACATCCCAGTTAGGTGAAGTTTATAGGATCATTTGGAACAATCACCATACACAAAAAATAAAGAAAACATTATGCCCCCTATCCTTGCGACTCTTTATCTTTGCGTAGACGTCATTGAGCAACTAAGAAGACATAACAAATCATCAATTGAGAATCAATCAAATAAAATTTACAATTACTTAGATGCCCCTAGTTGAAAACATCATCAGGACATAAAAGAATCATAATCAAACCATTATCAAATTGTGTGTTTAAGATAGTACTTGTTCATTTGTCTATTAAACACAGTAAAGATTCATTAATCAGAAAATCAAGCAATATGGTGTTCCATGTCTGTGCATTGATAGGATAATGTGTTCATGTTTGTGATCTAGTATGACTTTGTAGGACCTCCGTTAATGTAAATGTCGTGTTTGATGTTTGTGAAAAGACACCCTTGGTTTTGAAAAAGTGACATTGTTTTGCATGTATCAAGAAACATTGTGTCCGCGAGGCAAACCAGCCTATAAAAACCTAGCAACCGCAACTGACTATGCTAGCAAAGATGCCCATAGTACAAAATGACTTATTCCTAAGACGTAAAGATAGACAAATCCCAAGTGAGGATAAGATAGTCATTGAGGAAGATGAAGTCAGCGTATAAGCACAGGCAAAATTATGAAGGCCTAGTATCAGTAGTGCATTGATAGATGGAGCGCAAAACACAAGTGACGCCTGATTGCCAGGTTTTCACCACTTGGCAAGATATTTTTCTTTCGTTTTGCTACCAAGATGCATGTTTTACCACGTGCTCATCAAGGCACTTTTCGCTTTTTCAATTTTTTTGCTATTTTTGCTTTTTTAAATGTTTTTGTAGTATCAAGGCTCCTATTTACCAGGTTTTCAACAAGGATACCCATTTTGTAGGACCTTTTCCACTATTTTTGGATTTCTTTAGGATCAATTTTTTGAATGTTTTTGGTATTTTGCAAGAACTATTTGTTGTACAGGCTCTACTAGCCGAATATTAAGCGTAGAACTGCTTCAAATGTAGAGTGTTGATAGGATCTGGAAGAACATCTCCCTCAGGTGTAGCTAACTGATAAGCTCCAGTCCTGAAAGTAGCAGTGATAACATAAGGTCCCAGCCAGTTAGGTTCAAACTTTCCTTTCTACTCTTTGTTAGGCTGGTTCTTAGGATTCTCTTTCAAGACAAGGTCTCCCACCTCAAACTTGCATGGTTTCACCTTCTTGTTGTAACCTTTGGACATACGTGCTTGGTACACTTTGAGATGATCAAACGCTTGTTGTCTGCGCTCATCTAGCAGGTCCAAAGAATTTACCCGATCAATGAGGTACTGCTCATCAGTAACCAGTCCTTGTAAAGATATCTGCAAAGATGGGATTTCAACCTCAATAGGTAATACTGCTTTAGCGCCATAGACTAGAGCAAATGGCGTGGCTCCAGTTGGTGTTCTGATGCTTGTTCTATAGGCCCATAATGCCGAATTCAGTTGTAGATTCCAATCTCTGCCAGACTTGCTTACAGTTCGGTGTAAGATCTTGGGAATATTCTTGTTTGATGCCTCAGCCTGTCTGTTACTTTGAGGGTAATATATTGAGGAGCAATGTTGAGTGATATGGAATTGTTCACAGAGGTCATCAATGTCTTGATTTTTAAATTGGCCCCCATTGTCTATTACAATTGAAGAGGGTATCCCATATCTACAAATAATGTAGTTTAGAATGAACATAGCCACCTGTTTTCCAGTGGCTTTGATTAGCGACACGACTTCAACCCACTTTGTGAAATACTTAGTGGCTGTAATGATAAACTTGTGTCCATTTGAAGAGTTGGGATATATTTGTCCAACCAAGTCAAAGGCCCATTGCTGAAATGGCCAATGTGTTATGAAAGGGATAAGTTCTCTGGTAGGAGCATGAATAAGGTTTCTGTGTGTCTGGCATTTAAGACATGCTTTTGAAAATTGAATAGCATCTTTCTCCATGGTAGGCCAATAATAGCCTACTCTAAGCAATTTCTTAGCTAATGAAAAGTCATTCGAGTGTGATCCACATACTCCTTCATGGACTTCTTTTAATGCTAGATCGGACTCTTCGAGTTCTAAACACTGAAGAAGTGTACCATCAAGACTGCGTCGATATAGGTTGTTAGTTATGAGGACGTAATGTGATGTTGTCCTAATCAGGGATCTTTTCTCATTTCTAGATAAATTGGCGGGAATGGTTTGGTCGAAAAGGTAAGCAATGATACTGGCATATCGAGATTGATCTGGGGTAGTCAAGGTACATATTACCTAGTATTCAGGGGTATCAAAGGCAGGATAGGATATTTCTTCCACCAAGAAGTCATAGCGGAATTGATGCTCCTCTAGCTGTAACATGGACGCCAAGGTAGCCATAGCATCCGCAGCCTTGTTCTTTGATCTTGGTATATGCTGGA
The DNA here is from genome assembly GCA_018584345.1 of Thuja plicata. Taxonomy (NCBI): domain Eukaryota; kingdom Viridiplantae; phylum Streptophyta; class Pinopsida; order Cupressales; family Cupressaceae; genus Thuja; species Thuja plicata. Next base: position 886,771 of record MU224061.1, on the reverse strand, counting down.
AGGTGATGAAGATAAAGTATTTCTTTAGATCATCAACTAGTTGCTTGTAGGGCATCAACTTTTCATCTTTTGTTTGATACTCCCCATTGACTTGATTGATAATTCGTTGGGAGTCACCATACACATGTAACTCTATGATCTTCCATTCCATGGCTAGCTTGAGGCCATTGACCAATGCTTCATACTCTGAGATATTGTTGGTGCATGGAAACATTAATTTGTAAGATTTGGGAATCTTGTATCCTTATGGAGTTATGAAGAGGACCCCTACTCTAGATCCTTGTTGAGTGAATGAACTGTCAAAGTACATCTTCCAGGGATGTTCAGTGAGATGCATGATTGTTTCATCAGGAAATTCAATTAGTAAAGGCTCATCATCCTAGAGTGGTGAATCAGCCAATTGATCTACAAGTACCTATCCTTTGATAGCTCTTCGTTCTACATATTCAATATCAAACTCACTTAGAATTAGGACCCATTTTGCCAAACGTCTTGTTAATGTTGTTTTGCTCAAAAGATACTTTAGAGGGTTTGTCTTAGCAATGAGCTTCATTGTATGAGAGAGCATGTAGTGTCTCAATTTCTATGATGCAAAGACGAATGCTAAGCATGCTTTTTGAATAATGCTATAATTAAGCTCATAAGTGACTAGTGTTCTACTAATGTGGTAGATAGCTCGTTCTTTCTTTGTTTCATCTTCTTGCACCAGTAATACTCCTAGGGATGTAGCTATAGCTAAAATGTATAGGAGCAAAGGTTTTCCATGAATAGGCGCCATAAGAATAGGTGGAGCAGCCAGGTACCCCTTCAATTCTCTAAAGTTTTCTTCACAGTGTTCGTCCCACTTGAATGTAACCCCTTTATGTAGTAGCTTAGTAAAGGGTTGTGCCTTATCTTCAAGTTGGGACATGAATATCCTGATAGACTGGAGTCTCCCTTGTAATGTCCTCATTTGAGTGATATTACATGGATGAATCATCTCTAGAATAGCTTTTACCTTTGCAGGATCTACCTCGATTCCCTTTGCTGATACTATGAATCCTAGGAGCTTGCCTGATTGGACCCCAAAGGCACATTTCTTCGAGTTGAGCCTGAGTTGGAACTGCTCCATTCAATCCAATATCTCTCTTAGGTTAGCAATGTGAGTACCTCTCTTCTTAGATTTAGCCAATGTGTCATCGACATAGTCCTCCATGTTCTTGTGCATCATGTCATGGAATATTGTTGTCATAGCTCTTTGATATGTTGCACCGACATTCTTTAACCCAAATGGCATGACGTTCCAGCAAAATGTGCCCCATGCACATGTAAATGTGGTTTTATCTTGATCCTCAGGGGTGATCTTGATTTGGTTATAGCCCGAAAATCCATCCATTAATGAATACATCTGAAAGCCTGTTGTAAGATCTATGATCATGTTAATGTTTGGTAGAGGGAAGTCATCCTTCGGACATGCTTTGTTTAGGTCTCTGAAGTCCGTACAGATCCTGATAGATTTATCAGATTTAGAAATGGGAACCACATTGGAGATCCATGTTGCATAGGCAATGACTCGAATAAATCCAGCTTTCAACAACTTTTCTAATTCTGCTTTCACCAATAATGCAACATGAGGATGCATCTTTCTAAGTTTTTATTTTACGGGCTTGATCCCAGGAGCTATAGACAAGTGGTGCATGATGAGATTAGGATCTAGCCCTGGCATATTAGTGTAGGACCATGCAAAGTTGATCTTCTTCTCCTTCAGGAACTCTGTGAACTATACCTTCTCTTCTTCTGATAAAGATTGTGCCAGATGAACTATTTGAGGATTTTCAATAGTGCCCAAGTTTACTGGCTGTGTTGGTTCAATCAATACCAAAGATCTTTCCTGAAAGTGTTCAGGGAGGATATCAAGAGTCTCATCCTTTGGCGCCTCTAAGAGGTTTTCACCATTGGATATGTCTTCTTTCTTTATTATTTTGGGATCTGATACTGCCAAAGAGTGGTTTTCACCATCAGTCCGCTTTTTATTTTTATTTTTCAGTTTGTGACTAAGAAACTTGATATCCTCCAGTGACATATTCTCGCTCCTTGCATTGGTGGAAGAAGGGTAAGATTCATAAGCATTGAGATAACAAGCTAGGGAGTGGTCATTGGAAAAGTTGAGGATAGGTGTAGGATCTGTTTCAGTCCAATCAGTTAGGTCTAGAAGTACCAATGTTAGGGAGTCAAATTCTGGGAAGGACAACATCATTGTGTTAGCATCAAGACCATTAACTGACATGACACGATTTGTTAAGTTAATTTCTTCGATATTTAGATCAATAAGAGCGAGATCGTCATTAAAAGGGTCATTGTCAGTCATATATGGATCAAACTCTAGTGACCCATCAGTAGAAATCTCATCATCATCTCTCTGTAAAAGGAGGCTTCTTGCTTGTAACCTATGAAATTCTTGTAGACTTATGTATTCACTAGTATCTCCATTGATGATCGGGGGAATGAACTCTTCTTCTACTTCAGGAGGATCAATATCATTGAAAGGAGTGTTAGGTCGTTTACTAGGAGCTGAGGAAGATGCAAACATGTGAATTGTATCTATTCCAATATCTTTAGAGGCAATAGATAGCCGATCCCACTCATAGTCATGAGAGTCCGTGACATCATCATCAGATCTGTTTAAATATTCAACAATGTTTATTTGATGGACTCGGTTAGCTGCTTGTAGATCAAAGTGAGGTAGATCGAGGACATGTGAAATTGTGACCAATTGCCCCCAGTTAGGATGTAAATTTTGTGGCCGGGGTATCTCTTGGGTGATTATTGCTATGGTGTCTCCTACCTCTTGAATGGGAGGTTGTGCTAGCAAAGGAGTGTGAAGATCCTGTGGTACTTCAAAGCTAGGTAGATAGCATTCTCCTTGGTAGTTGGGGTCTTATGAACCAACATGTAGCAATCTTTCATAGGACCATTGCTCTAGTTCATCTGTTTCGTCACTCCCTTTATCTGAGTGTGGACTCTCTATTGCAGCAGGTTTATCAGTTGTAGTTTTAAAACCTAGTCATGTTTTATCTCTGGTGTTGTGGAACCCCAAAGGAATAGGCTCAATGATCCCTCATCCTGTGTCATTTAGGGGTCCCTTTCCTTTGTAACCCATTTGTGTGAGGAAATCATATCCCTTTCCATACTGCTCTGGGGATATTTTCACATGTTTGACCTCATATTCCATCGGTTCTCCTTTGTAAAGCCAGTCCAAGACTGCCTGTTCTTCTGTGTTATCTGAAGAAGACGTCGATGCCTTTATCATGCCAGTTGCCTTGTGTACTTTTGGCTCTTTAGATGCTAGAGGTGTGAATATGGATGAAGGTTTTCCATAGGATCTTGGTGATACCGAAAGTTCTATCATTGAGGGAGTTAGGTCTACTTTGTACTCTCCCATACCTGTTTCTTTGAGTTTCAAAGTTTTGCTAAAACTCTTCATAACCATGTCCTTGGTTGTTTCAGGAGCAACTACATCCATAGCCTCTTTGTTGTGTGGGATCATGCTACCTGCTTTGATATTATTGCAAGTGTAGTTGGCATCTGTAGGAATCGTCACTTCTATCCCATTATGTGGGAGCTTTATGCATTGGTGATAAGTGGACGATACAACTTGCATCTCGTGAATCCATGGTCTGCCTAGTAGAATATTGTAGGCCAATGGTAAATCCAGAACTTGACATATAACGTTCCTTTCAATCGGTCTGACTCTGATAGGTAGATCAATAAGACCTTTGGAGGATCTTTTTTCTTCATCACAAGCTTTGATGGTTATCTTGTTTCTAGTGTCAATTGTTTATTTTGAGAGCCCTGGTCTCCTGACAAGATCCAGTGTACAGATAGTCAAGCCTGCGCCTCCATTTATCAATACGCATCTAACACGGGATTTATGAATAAGGACTTCGATATGGAGGGGTTTATTGTGTGGATGGGTCAATGACTTGTAGTCCTCTTCAGAAAATGAGAGGTAGTGTGGCACTGAGATGTGATTGACCATCGCTTGAAACTTTTCTATATCTATATCTTTCAGAACATTAGCAGCATGTAGAGCTTGTTCTAGGATTTCCCTATGTACCGTGGATATCTTGAGCAACTCGAAGATGGAAATTTTGGTAGTGGTTCGTTGCAATTGGTCTACCAAGTCATATTTTGCTCTGGGGATAGTGACCAAATGTTTTGCTGCTGGTTTAAGAATAGTTACAATAGGAACCTTTGATGTTGATGTCGGTTTTGGAGGTCCTTTGATTGTAACCTGTGCTTGGCTCCGTGTTACAACATTTGAGGAGGATGAGGCACATTTAATTGTGATCACATTGATGGATTTAGTTTTAATATTGAGCATATTAATCACATTGTCACTCTTGGAATAGGTGTAGTTTACCTCATTACCCTTTCCTTTAGATGTCTCCCCTTGATTGTAATTAGGAAAAGGTTTGTTGAATGTTGTATGATCCTCATTGGTAGTATGTCCGTCTACTTTGATCTTACCTCCTTCGATGAGGTCTTGGATGACATGTTTAAGTTTGAGACAATTATTAGTCTTGTGTCCCTTGTTTTTGTGGAAGACACAATAGGAATTATCATCCCACCATCTGGGTTTGACCATTGGTTCCCACGGTTTAGAATCGGGAATCGTAAGAACTTTGTTATCCACCAATGTTTTTAAGACGGTCTCAAGAGTCTCCCCCAAAGGAGTGAATGTTCTTTGGGGTTTTCAAGTCCAGGTTTGTTCCTTGTTGTTATCATTGTTCATTTTGGGAACGGGAGATGTTACTTTAGCCTCTTTGCTTGCTTTCATGCCATTGGTTAGATTGAATGCTTCGGGTTTAGAATTAATGTTAGAGGCATCAACTACTCCGTCATTAACAACATTTTTGTTTTGCTTCCACCATTTAGGCTTGGAGTTGGAGTTATTGTCTTTGTTTTCATTTTGAAGGGTGATCTCTCCCTTTTTGACCATGACTTCCTCAATATGGAGGGAAATTTTAATCATCCTATCGAAGCTAGGAGAGTCTTGTATCTGTAGAGCATAGCTCAATTCATGCACTAGATTATTAACGAAGATTTCCATCTTCTCTGTTTCAGGAATGACCCTTGAATATCGTGCAAAAATCTTCCTCCATCTTTGTAGGAAGTGTGTGAATGATTCTCTAGTTCATTGTTTGGTGTTACATAGGTCCATCATAGTTACGTCATGTTGGATGTTGTAGGAGTAATGTTGGATGAACCGTTGCATCAACTCCTCGAATGTTTTGACCTTAGGGTTTAATTTTGAGAACCACTCCATGGCATTACCTCCTAGACTTCCTGGAAACAGTCGCATGAGGTATGTGGGTTCGTGCATGTACTCGATGCTTAGAGCACAAAATTCCCTTACATGGTCATGGGAATCAGTTTCTCCCATGTACTTTTCATACTTTGGCCTTGCCACATTAGGAGGAAACGGGACCATAGTGATACTCTTAACGAAAGGAAATGGACAAATGGCGTCCAAAGAGTATTTTGTTTTGGGTTTCTCCTTCTCTTGTTTGAGGTTGGTGAGCTTTGTTTGCATTAGATTGAGTTGTTTGGTGAGAATAGATATTGGGTTTGGTACCTCCTTTTCCTTGAGATTTTCCACATTATAATCTTTGGGTAACTTGACACATGTGGATGCTAGATGGAGGAAGTACTTTTCTTTATCATCGCCAATTATCCATTCCAATAGCTTGTGGATCCGTTTACTTTGTTTGAGTTTTTCGTATTCGTCTTCAGGGATCTCTTCTTCACTGTCTGATCCAAATGGATTATGTTCAAACTTGGGTCTTTCTTCCTCTTTTGTGCCTTCGGATTGTGCTTGTTTGCCATTATTATAACCCTCAAAAGCTTTACTCCATTCGTTAGTGTTGCTATCCATTTGAGGTGAATCTAGATCAAGAAGGGAACTGTGAGAAGTTTCTCCTTGAAAGTGTGGTGTTTTAGGAGGCACTTTTGATCCTTTAGTTGTGTAGTGGTTGTGTCTTGTGTTAACCATGAAGTTTGTTTCTCAACTTTGTTAACGTTTCCCAATAGGGCAAGTAAGGATTTTAGATCATTCAAGTGGGCGTGTCTAGGTAAAAGTAATTGTTTGTTGTTGGTGGATGTAAATGACTACAGCGTTAGAGGGTTAGAATGCCCTGATAGTGAGCTGGGAACCAAGTTGTTGATAGAAAATGGGTAGACCACACGTATTGAACTGATCGTGAAAGACTAACTAAGCATGCAAGGTGGACGTTTCGAAAGTGTTTTGAAATTACAACAGGGAGACCAGAAGAGACAACAGGAACCAGCTAAAGAGCAAAAAGGGTATCCTAATCAACTGAGACTTCCTAAGAAAAACTACTACAAATGCCCACTGTCCTGAATGCGAGCTCCCAAATGTGAGCCTCTGATGGTACCAGATACGATCCTAGAATCTAGATACGACTTCTTGCTGACCAAATACGATCCTAAATACCAAATGTGATCCTAAACATTGAATGCGACTCAGGAAAAACATGATACAATTTTATGATGTATTTGTCAATTTGGGTCAGTTTTGAAAAGTTCATTTTTAAAGTGCGTGAAGTTGCTTGTTTCCAGATTGCGTCAAGAGGTGTCATAAGGTGTGAAAAATACTTATACTCTAGGGTTTGAAATTTGTTGATTGTTTTGAGGAGCTTATCTTTTTAATGATCTTTTGGACACGTCAAATAGTTTTGCATTGTTAAGGGGGTGAAACAAACACTCATTTTTTCCTATTTTCTAGGTGGGGGATGAAAATCTTTGCTCGTTGACTCAGGTACACACTCAAATGCTAATCAGAATACAGCCATCACCAAGCACACAATGGCTCCAGTCATGATGTTGTATTAGACGACTCCAAACGCAAGTGAGGGCACAATATGATGAGCGTCTTGGGAAAATTACTTTTTGCCTTGCACAAATATTATCACCCTTTTGGGGATGAATCGAGAATTCTTTCAATTGAAGTTGTTGTAGATTATTGGGCAATCCGTTTGAAACTGTACCCCATAGAATTGCATAAGGCAAAATTGAGTCATATAGCCCTATGAGTACCTGAATATATGTAGTCTCGCAAGCGAGATTCAAGCGGCTCCGCTCTACATATACCCCGATATGTTCAAGGAATGATGTCGTAGTTCCAAGAACAAAACCAGTTTCATCTTTCGAGACTTTGGCCTATGAGGAAGCAACTATTTATAGTGAGTTGGAAGGGTCGGTGTAAGACCTGTCCTCACTTGGGTCGTTCCCAGGAGATTTTTTCCTCAACTGGCAGGCCCTCTATTGTTTAAATGTATGTAACCAGGATTGGCGAGCTTTGGATGTCTGAATTTCTGATTCTTCCAAGGAAGAAGAGCATACTCTCCTAATCTTAGCCATTTTCTCTCAAAGCACTTAAAACAAAGTTCGTTCCCTCAAGCTATGTTGAGCTCAATTTAGTTGTTCCTATCTTAAAGAGAACAGGATGCTTGAAAAAGGGAAAGTTTTCCTTGTTCAATTAACCACAATGATTTACTGATTTGTGTTGCTCAATTTCTGATCCAAAAAGAATTAAGCGATTGAACTTGTTCTTTAATCCCACATATTTAGTGCTTTGTTTTGTTCATTTACTATCCAAAAGGAATTAAGTGATTTGTTTTCTTGTTCATTTACCCC
>MU224061.1:864407-877877 GCA_018584345.1 Thuja plicata | reverse complement strand
GACTTTCTCAAGTGGGTTGAGTTGCTAAGCATTCCTTAATGGAATGTGACAACATTAGGAGGTGGGTTAGGGCTAGAATTAGGATTAGGATTAGATTAGCAAGGGTGAATGGGTTGAGAAGGGTTAGGACCCAGGGTAGAAGTGGTTGAGATAGGTTAGGTTAGGGTTTAAGGGAATATTAATTAAATTAATTAAACTTATTTAATTCATTCAAAAATATAGGAACTAATTATTTAAACAACTTAATTGCTTTTTAATAATTAGGGGACTATAGCCGTTTTAATTAAATTAAATAGGCTAGGGGAATGGGTTATTTGCAAGTGGATAATTGATTTAAGGATTTATTTAATTCCTTTATAATTAAATACTATAGCCATGTTTGATTTTGGTTTGATTTAATTGGTTTGAATTGATTTAAATCATATGGCTATAATAGTTAATATAATTTAGTGATAAAAATCACCTAGGACATTAAATTGATTCGAAGAATTATGCCAAGCAGTAACATGGTCATTTGGACATAATCGAGGGTATGATCACACTTATGGCAAATAGGGTCCATAGTTGGAACAAACCAAATTTGGGTGGTTACAGTAATAAGCACCTTGAAGTACCCTTAGAGTCAGAAGAGGGAGAGAATTTAATGATAAGAAGAACACTGATTAAATAACTAATGAGAGAAGAACCGAGCTAGAGAAGATCACTATTCAGAGTGAAGTGCAAAATTTGTTGGCAAATTGACTTCCTGAGGAAGCATGACTTATTTTGTGTTGTCAATCATGGCAACAAAGTCATACTAAGTTTCTAAGTACATAAAATAGGACAGACAGAGAGATACAGAGATCAACACATCAGCGCACGTGTTAGAGATCACACCAGAACATGCGTGCTTAGATATATACTCTATGGTGTATATACATGCTAGATCCAAACGCGCAGAGTACAGAACATCAGTACGGAAAAGTTACAGATAGATTAATAGACCTACAGTCTAGGAAACAAAGCATGGAAGCCAACTACAGTTTTGATCATCATGTATGATTTTATAATGTAATGGATAAGCGCCTTTAGTTGTAAGTTTATAATAATGTAATTAATGTTATAGTAAACACACTTGGGTTGACCTGTTTGGAAGTGTTATGTATTTTTGTTTTAGGGCCGACTAATGATTTGTTTTGGGTCGCGCCTATTCGGATTTGAAGATATAAGTATGAAATGTAAAGATATATTACAAGTGTCGATTATTGTGTAAGAAGAAGTTACAGAGGGACAATATAATGAAGTCAGAAGATGATATAGCTCTTTGAAGAAATAAAATCATCCACGCATACACGAAACTGATCAGACAACAGTGTCACTACAACAATTCATTTTTGATATAGTGCATATCAACATTCAGAGGGTTGTAGCCTTCATATTATTTGGGCAGTGAGCCATACACCCCTTACAGGGTTTTGTAAAAGACTCCTAAAAGGGTCCAACCTTTAACCAGGTCGTTGTACTCAATTTGTAAAGACTGCTTCTAACAGGGCAAAGGAACTTTAACAAGTTCATTATACCTAGTACAATATTTTGTGGGTATTGATCCCCACCGGAGTTTTCCTCTGATCAAGGTTCTCCGTAATCATATCATGTGTTATATGTTCTTGTGTTATGTTTCTTTGGATGCACATGTGATATATGTTTAATTGGCTGAATTATAATAAGTAGATAAACACTGATTCACCCCCCCCCCCTCTCAGTGTTTCTAACAAAATTATGGGTAAGGTGTGTAAAATAATCATTGACTCAGGGTCAACTGACAATATTGTGTCAGAGGAGGCAGTTAGAAAACTAAAAATGAAGAGGATTCCACATAGCAATCCATACAAGGTTACTTGGTTGAACAAGGGACAACATGTCCTTGTAAATGAACAAGCATGGGAGGACTTCTCTATTGGAAGGTACAAAGATAGGGTACTATGTCATGTCCTACCAATGGATTCCTATCACCTCTTACTAGGAAGGCCATGGCAATTTGACAGACAAGCCATGCATGATGGAGCCAAAAATGCATATTCTTTCAAGAAAGATGGTGCAACTTTCAAAATCCAGTCACTGCTAAAAGAAGGATAAGTGAAACCTATAGGCATAATGTTCTTTTGGTGAGTGAAAAAGAGTTCTTATAATCTCTAGAAGAAAGAGAGGGAGTAGGCTATGCATTGGTTTTGAAGCCAAAGGAAGAAGATGTAGAGAAGACAATAAAGAAGACAAAGATTTATATAGAAGTGCAAGAATTGCTAAAAGAGTACAAAGACATTGTAAGTGATGGGAAACTAGCTACCCTACCCCCTAAGGGAGCTATTAGTCACCAAATAGACTTTATCCCAAGATCCACCCTTCCTAATAAAGTTGGTTATAAGATGACCCCTCAATAAAATGAGGATATTTTCAAGAAAATCCAAGAACTCCTAAACCAAGGCCTCATTAGGAAAAGTATAAGCCCATGTGTCATTCCCACTGTCCTAGCACCCAAAAGCGGGGGAACTTGGAGGTTATGTGTTGATTCTAGAGCCATTAATAGAATCACCACCAGGTATAGAATCCCTATCCCAAGGATAGAAGACCTAATAGACTATTTAGGAGAAGCAAAGTACTTTACTAAGATTGACCTAAAGAGTGGTTATCATCAAATTAGGATCAAAGAAGGAGATGAATGGAAGACTACCTTCAAAACCACAGAAGGTTTGTATGAGTGGCTTGTAATGCCATTTGGGCTATCAAATGCCCCATCCACATTCATGAGGCTTATGAACGAAGTTCTAAAATACTACATTGGTAATTTTGTTGTAGTATATTTGGATGACATCTTAATCTTTATTAAGAATAAAGAAGAACATTTAAGGCATTTGCAAATTGTGTTTAAGAAATTTCATGAAGAAAAGCTGATGATAAATCTGGATAAGTGTGAGTACTTGAAGAAGGAGCTAGTGTATCTTGGTTTTGTGTTGTCTCAAGGGAATATTAAGATGGATCCAAGCAAGGTAGAATCCATCATCAAATAGCCTACCCCTAAAATTGCAATAGAGGTGAGAAGCTCTCATGGCTTAGCTCAATACTATAGGAAATTTATCAAGCAGTTTAGTGCTATCTGTGCTCCCATGTTAGATACCGTAAAGGGAGGAATGATAATCAAGTTTATGTGGAATGAACAAGATAACTAGGGATTTGAATTATTGAAGAAAAAGATATCCACTCAATCTATCTTAACTCTCCCAAGTTTTGAGAAACTCTTCATAGTTGAGTGTGATGCTAGCAATGTTGCTATTGGGGCTGTTTTGAGCCAAGAAGGAAGGCCAGTGACTTTTCACAGTGAGAAGCTCAGTGATGCAAAGAGGAAGTACTCTTCCTATGACTTAGAGATGTATGCTCTAGTCCAAGCATTAAGGAAATGGAGGCATTATTTGCTTTCCAAAGAATTTATGGTGTATTCAGACAACCATGCTCTTATCTTTTTGAACTCCCAAGATAAGCTCAATCACAAACACATGAAATGGGTGGAATACTTTCAGGATTACACCTTCAACATGAAGCATAAGAAGGGATTGTAGAACAAAGTAGGTGATGCACTAATTAGGAGACTTATGACAGTGTAAGAAGTGCAATTACAAAGCATAGACATTAGAAGTTTTAAAGACTTGTATGCAAAGGATGAAGACTTTGCAGAGATATACAAGGTATGTAAGGAACATAGAAATCATTTCTATGGTGATTTTTCTGACTATTCAATGCAGAGTGACTTGTTGTTTAAGGGTAGTCAATTGTGTGTCCCTAGGGGATCAATTAGGGAAAATTTGATTCAAGAAAAACATAATGGGGCGCTCAGTGGTCACTTTGGAGTCAATAAGACTCAAGAGTTAGTGCAAAGGTTTTATTTTTGGCCAATAATGAGTCTGGGCATCAGAAATTATGTAGAGTGTTGTGTAGTGTGTCAAAAAGCCAAGGGCACATCCTCCAATGTAGGCCTTTATCAACCTCTCCCCATTCCAAGTAAACCATGGGAATTCTTGAGCATGGACTTTGTAGTAGTTTTGCCAAGGACAAAACAAGGATTTGATAGTATATATGTTATAGTAGATAGATTCAGGAAAATGGCACATTTTTTCCCTTGTAAGACTGTTCATGATGCTTGTCAGATTGCACACCTATTCTTCAAAGAGGTGGTGAGAATCCATGGGTTACCCTTGAGTATAGTTTGAGATAGATACTCCAAATTTATGAGTCACTTTTGGAAGACACTGTGGAAAAAAATGGGAACCAATCTATCCTTTGGGTCTACTTGTCACCCTTAGACAGATGGTCAAACTAAGGTAGTGAATAGGAGTCTAGGGAAATTACTAAGGTGTCTCACTAAAGAATATGGTCAAGCTTGGGACCAAATTTTGGGGTAGGCAAAATATGCTTATAATGACACAGTCAACATGACAACTGGAAGGAGTCCATTTGAGGTAGTTTATGGATTACATCCTCGAGGGGTATTTGAACTCAGAGAGTTAAAAGATGGAGCCAAAGGGAGTGGCTATGCAGAAGACTTTGCACACTCCTTGAAAGAAGTACATGAATCAGTGAGAAAGACATTGACAGAGAACATGCTGCAAAGATAAAGCAGAAGGTGGATGAAAGAAAGAAAGATATATGATTCTAGGTAGGGGATCTTGTAATGGTCCATTTGAACAAGGCAAGGTTGCAGAAGGGAGTGCCAAACAAGCTACATATGAGGAGATTAGGACCTTGCACTATTCTGGCCAACTATGGTCATAATGCTTACAAAGTTGAACTTCCTGAAGATATTGGATTGTCTCTGGTCTTCAATGTTGTAGATCTAGTCCTTTACAAGGGCCCTACTCTAGATCTTGATCAGAGTCTTATTGAAGTCATCCAAGAAGTGGAGGACCTACAATTACCCCCTACACCATCAAAGAAAGTAGAAAAGGTAATTGATTCAAGAGTCTACGAACATACTAGACAAAAGACTTACAAGGAGCATCTGGTAAAGTGTCATGGCTAAGGAGATCAGAGGCTACTTGGATCAAATAAAAAGAGTTCAAGAAGTTGGGGATAGACTCCAAATTGATCAATCCAAGGGTGAGTTTAAATCTTTTTGTTCGAGAGAATGGTGCAGGAGCAGCTAGGCTGTCTCCTAGTTCTAAGTTTTGGTTGTGGATTGTATTGACCCTATCTAGGTTAGGAGTGTTTGTTTATGCCTTAGGAGGTCTTGTGAGTTAGTGTCTAGATGGATTAGACTAGGATCAATCCATTCTAGTTATTTTTACTTATGTTAGTGTTTAGCTCTTTTGTTAGCCTAAAGTGGGATTTTGGGTCAAAAAACCTAGAAGGCTTATGAAAGCTTGTATTTGAGCCTAGAATGGCCTATATGGTTTTTTTACATCATTTGATATAGGTTTGAGGTCATAAAATGAAGTTAGAAGCAATAATGAAAAAGTTGACAAAATGTTGTCATGACAACATTTGCAAATTTGCAAAGTTGCATGGCAACATTGTCAAGAATTGATTCCATTCAATGTTTGGGGATTGGTAGTTATTGTAGCCACCTACAAACATGTGGAAATCATTTTAAACCATGAGGAGGCCCATTTCCAGAGGTTGGCTGATTTGGAGAAGTAATTCAAATTTTGAGAAGTTGCTTTGTATACTGTTTTGTGTGAACTGTTAGTTGTTTTTTCTTGCAAGAGTTCTTGAATGGGTTGACTCACTTAATCTCGAGTTGGATTCTTGTAGTTAGGATAGTTATAGTGCATTTTGTTTTGGTTTGAATTTTCTTAGTTTTCAATAGAGTAGGTTTGTAAATTCTTTTGTTAACTAGCTAGTTATTGGTTTTGTCAGGACAATTTGTAATAAAATGGCTCCCCCATAGATCTCCACCATGCATTTCATCACGAACTTGAGGAATATGGAAGGGGAGCCCCTTTATAGTGTAAATATGAATGGAGGAGCTCAGAGAAGATGTTTAGCTATTTTTAATGACAAGCCCTAGGCAAGTCCAGTGCATCCGGTTAGGTGCTTGTTAGTGATATATTTGTGTAACTTGAATCCAGGGGTATGATTGTCAGAGTGAAACCAAGAGTGGTTTTGTGTACACTGGGGTTATACAAAGACCTCAGAAGAAGATTAGGCCTTTCCAAATCCATTTGGGTACATTTTCAAGCACAAGTCACTTGACTGGTCCAAAATAGCCCAATTAGCCCTAGTTGCCCTTAATTATAGGAATCCACTATACAGAGATCTTAGAGCTATATGATCTACAAAATATTTCATGTTTTGGAAAAGGGTATCTAAATATAATATTTTTTGGGGGGGTTATTCTGGAAATATTTGAAAGAAGTGGGAAAACCTAGTCAAATAGGGCTAGTAGAGAATTAGGCCTAAAAGACAAGCTTTCGTAAGAGTTTGGAAATCATTTGGAAAAGTATTGATACCCTATCATAATGGGATCAAATGAAGTACAAGAAGGTTTATAGAATGAATTCTAACCCCTTCAAACACTTTCTAAGGAGAGGAGTCAAAAAGACACTTGGAAGAATCCAAGAAAGAGCAAAGAAGTGAAGGAAAACTTGTTGATAGTCACCCCTAGTGAAGCACAATAGTTTCCAACTCTTAGAGTGGTATTGTATAGGTCCTAAACAAGCTAAGTAAGGACTTGGAATATCTTAGAAGAAATAATAGGGTCTTGGGAAAACTAGGAACAATTAGGGTCCTAGTGAGTTTTGTGCAAGCACAATGAGGGAGTCTCTATAACATACTCTCTGAATTCTGATTATAGTCATACATTATTTTCTGAATCTGAAACATCTCATCAATTCTCACATTAGCACTTTCAACTATCTTCCTTAATCTTAGATTGAAACATTTGAAAGCGTTGCTCTTAGTGGAATAACCAAAGACAATTCCTTCATCACTTCTAACATCAAATTTTCCTATCTCATCATCCCTTTTGATATAGAATTTGCTACCAAATATTCTAATGTATTTCAAAGTAGGATCATGATTAAACCAAATTTTAAAAGGTGTCTTATTAGTACCTTCTCGGATCTGAATTATGTTTAAAGTGTAGACTAAAATACCAAAAACTTCTCTCTAATACGCATGCGAAACATTCCCTTCAAGAAAAAAAGTCCTGGCAACATCTAGTATAGTTCTATTTCTTCGCTCTGTAATTCCATTTTGTTGTGGTGTCCTGGGAGCTTATGTTTGTATGTATATTCCATGCTCTTCGGAGTAGGTATTAAACATATCTGATGTAAATTATCCAGCTTTATATGACCTCCAACATTTTATCTTCAAACCTGATTCATTC
This sequence comes from Thuja plicata, assembly GCA_018584345.1. Taxonomy (NCBI): domain Eukaryota; kingdom Viridiplantae; phylum Streptophyta; class Pinopsida; order Cupressales; family Cupressaceae; genus Thuja; species Thuja plicata. The sequence continues at coordinate 870,523 of MU224061.1, read as the reverse complement.
TCAAATTTTGCTTTGAAAATCTTAAACTATCAAAAGCTTCAGACTTCTCTTTAAGAAATGCAACCCACATCATCCTAGAATAATCATCAATAAAGAGTATAAAGTACCTTTCTCCATAGTAAGATCTTGTTCTTGCAAGACGACAGAGATCTCTGTGTACCAAATCCAACTTCCCCTTTGTTGAGTAATATTTTCTCTAAAAACTACTTCTAGTTTGTTTTCCCATCAGACACTCTCTACTCACGGTGTTAGAGGGCTTCACAATTTTTGGCAAATCTCTGATTGCATTAGTCATACTTGCTTTCACAATGTTATCAAAATTTATATAAAAGAACCTTCTATGCCATAACCAACTGTCATCAACCTTCACAACAAAACAATTGGCCTTTGTAGTATTTAATTCAAACACATTACCTCTTAACTTTGTACCAGATGAGATCAAATCTCATTTCTCACTTCTGATAGTACATTTCCCATGATTAAACTTAAAATTATAGACATTGTCTACAAGTTGTCCAACACTCAACAAGTTGTGCTTAAGTCCATCAACAAGCAATACTTCATCAATATTAGTTTTACTATCAAGAGAAATTGAACCTACTCCAATGATCAATTTTGGAGCGTTATCACCAAATATGACTACACCACTGTCATATTTAGTTAGCTGAACAAACTTGCTTTTATCACTAGTCATATGATGTGAACAACCATTGTCTATAACCCATTTAGCTTTCTTATCAACATGAGAAACTAAGGCTCTTTCTTCATGAATAGGCTCATCATCTTTAATTGCAATAAATCCAATTTTATCATAATCCATAATATCATCATCAGACACACCTTCACTAGCATAGTAACATTCCTTATCCTTAGAATAATCTAGTCTATGAAACTTAGGTTTATGCTTAGGAACCATTGTAGGACATCTAGATGCAAAATGACCAATCTTATTACATGAAAAACACTTCAGGGGTAACTTTCTTTCAAATTTACCCTTACCTCTCTTTTCTCTTCTTCTGATAAAAGCCACAAGTTCATCTAGTTTCCTTTCCTCTTCTACTATCTTTGCCCAATCCTCGGTATATTCACCAAGCTCTTCATACCTGTTATCTCTATTGGTGCTCACAAGATTTGATAAAGCCTTTTTGTCATTGTGTAGTTGCCTTGAATGCATATTCCACTTTAGGTAATGTATCTCCTTGCTTCGTGGCCTCAAAGGTGGTCAACTTAGCAATCAATACTTCTCTTTTGAAGTTCATTGACAAAGGTATGATCTCTTCTATCACTTACATTTAGCTTTTTAGACAGGTGTCAAAGATCTGAGAATATTTGCAATCACTTCTTCTTCATTATATGTGCCTCCTAAGTTTCTAATACTTGTAACAACCTATGTAACCCTCTGTACATATGCTCTGACATTTTCATCATCTCACATTATTAAACTCTCTATTTTAGTCTTCCAATTCTGAAGCTTCGCTTTCTTAGTAAACTTTTCTCCTTCATATAGTACCTCTAGTCTTGTCCAAATTTTGTGTGCAGATTCCAAGTCTTTAACCTCAATGAATTCACCCTCAGAGAGTGCACTAATCAATTCTTCTCTTGCAACCATGTTACAACTAAATAAATTCTTTTCATCTTCATTAGCTTTGTTTAATTCATCTTCAGACTTGATCTGCTCATCCTTCGTAGTGATCATCCAACAGTCAATCCCTAAGCATAGTAGATGAGTTCTCATCTTGTTCTTCCAACTGTCAAAATTTTTAGGATCAAATTTCAGACTCTCCTTCCTATGAGTTCTCATCTTGTTCTTCCAACTATCCAAATTTTTAGGAACAAATTGCATTAAGCTATCTGAGATGCAGGCAAAGAATACCATGCCGGCTCACGCACACGCTAACATAAAAGTTTAAAACATGCATAAATTAAAAATTATGAGAGAGAGAGAGATGTAAACACTCTCATGCTTTTCCAAGCTCCTCGTCTTTCCTACTTGTCATTGTCAGTTTACTTATAGCTTGCTGTTAGTTTATTTCTTTGAAGAAAAACCTTTGTTTTAAATTTTTCTCGAACAAACAACCAAAGCAAAACCTAAATCAGACCAGCATTGCCTTTCCGTTTCTGGTACCTTTAGCTAATTCAAAATAAAGCCGCGAAGTTATCCCAAACAACAATATCATCATAAAATCATTTCATCAATTCCATAAGCATAGATGCAAAACCTAGAACCAAATCCAAAACAAAAAAAATGAAAAAAAATTCACGAAACCTGTTTTTTCTTTTTCGAGTTACAAGCGTTTACTTCAAAATCATACAACTATGCAGATGGAAATGCAACACGCCACATAATTTGAATTGAATTCTTCGAAGACAAAAGAATCTGAGCACATTTCGTTGCGAAGACAACAATCAGAAATTGAAAAAGAAAAAAATGTTTCGATTACAGAAGAGAAAGAAAAATTGTACCACAATTGTTCAGCACAGAACAAACGATAAATTATCACATACTCGATCGTCCCCTGTGTTGATGTCGCTGAAAATGCAGCGGCAATAAGCTCTGCAACTCCGTGGGGTTTGTTCAGAGCAAGCGGAGCAGGCGCTTGATGTAGTTTTAGAGCTTCGCCGTAAATGGAATGTTGTTATAATTTACTTGCGATTGAGGTTTAAAGTCGTTTCGTAAAATTAAAAGAAATTAATAGCCTTAATTTTTATTTAATAATAAATATTATTACTATTATTAGGTGGTCGTCTAGGTGCATTGAATTGTTTGAAACATTAGTCTTCTACTCAGGTCAACACATTTTGTAATCAACAAGGGGTGAGATAGACACGAAGGAAAGAAATAAATTTCGAAGTCTATAAGATAGCCAAGGGCCCGTTTGGTTCCTTGTATTAACCTGAAATAGGCATTATTTAATGCTAGAATAATTTAATTCGCTGTTTGTGGGCATTTTATGAATTCTCGAATTAGAAAACTAATCCCCATTTTTAGGCAAATGCTTGGATTAATTAATTCCAAAAAAAACCTGGAATTCATTTTTAATTCCGGAATAACAATTCAAGAATTCAAAATTTCAACAAATTTTATGAACTGGTCCGTGCGTGAATGGTTAGGTTTTAATTTGCTTATCCGTTCGAGTGCAGTCGTTTCATTTGCCCGAGCATCTCCATTCAACTATTGTTAGAACGTCACACATTCGACACTACGCAACTCCTCAACCGTCTGCAGGTATGCCAACGAAAAATCAAACCTTGCAATGAATTGTTTGTGATTTAAAAATAAAACTGGCTTAAATTAAAACACAGAGATGTTGGTTTGTTTAATTCTGCGAATTCTTCTGAGTTTTCTTGCTTCTGTTTGATGAATTTGGGAATCAGTGATTATTAGTTTCTGAAAACGGGGGAATTAGGGTTTCATTTTATGGCGGTTGAAATTTTATGTTGGGATTTCAGACGGACAATTTCCACAGTCTTCTAAATTGGATTGGTTCTTTTTATCGATTTGAGAAAATTAACCTTTCTACATTGCATCCGGGACATTATTTTGCTGGTTATTTCTTTTTACCTCTTTTCTGATTACTTTTCGGTTTCTTGAATTTGGATAATTTGGATGCATATTAGATTTGTCGAAATATTATTATTATTTTTTTCCTGAGCTTAAAGCGGATATAATTCTTGATTTTCTAGATGGGGAACATTTCCCAATCATTAACTCTTTGAATGCCCCTTTATTTGACGGAGAAGTCACAAGTTCCACCTCTCCTAACTCTTTGAATGTCGCTAATGTAAGGAGGGACCGTCTGGAACTGACTGAATCGATTTCTTATTAGTACCAGAAATCGATCGATAGGGGTTGGGGAGGACGGTATATAAACAAGGGCTTTTGACCATCTGATTTGTCTCTTGAGAAAGCATGTCATTCACTGTACAGGCTGAGTCTCTGTTGAAAACAACAAAAATGAAAGATATTAATTACACAGATACAAACATGTCCTGGAAGAATGTTGTAACTACTCTGGCAGAAGGGATTTGCAATGGATAACTTAAGAAAAAAACAGGGGCTAATTCTGCAACTCAGATGGGTGCCTAAAAAATGATGCCTTTTATACAAATAATAGATCACAGAATGTGATTCACAATATCAAATGTAATATGTTTCTTAAAACAGTAATCTGATACAAAAGTGTCCCTAAATTGATATCTTTTGTTGTATTTCAAATAAATGAGCTAATAGATGACTGAATATGATCCAAAACATCAAATGAAAAATAAACACACAATGAATCCAAAACCAATCTTAATAAGATAACTATGTAATGCAATAGAAGAAGATTATACCTTTCTTCTCATTGTGAGCAGAGAATTTCCTGCAACATCCATGAGAACCACCTCACTCTTATACCCAGAATCAAAATTGTCAACTCTGAAGGTAAGGTTTCCAGATGAATCAAACACAGTGAATCCATTGCAGTTGAACACCAAAGATCTCTTCCACACAGTCAATGCAGTCACACAGGTGAGCATGGAGGATACTAGCATTCTTAATTTAGTTGAAATATCCAGTTATCTTTTTGACGATGGTATAATTGAAAAATTTAATTGAAACATCAATTTGAACATTGTCTTAAAATTGGCTCAGTTGGTAAGTGATCAAGCCTTCATCATCTAGGCACTTCCTTAGCTTTGATAAAGATATAGACTGGTCTCACTGGCGTGGGACCTCAATTAGATAACAGTCTTAGTACGGTTACTGATTTGAACTTGGTGAAACTACAAGATGGCCATGTGTGGGCACAATCTCATCTGAAAGCAAGCCTAGTCCCATTTTATATCAAACTTCGTAAAGATTAGTAATTACTAATTTATGATATAGTCTTGGCCTAAAATTTTAATGGAAGTAATTCGTATTTAGATTTTTGCATGTTGATTTTTCCCATAAGGATTGGGAAAAGATAAAGTCTTTCCCAAAGATTATAAGGATGGATATACTAGGTAAAGGATATCCATAAGGCCTTAGAAGGAGAAAGTCATAATAAGATGGTGTCAAAGCTTGGGAACCATTCTAGAATGGCCATATAAGGCAACTAGAACCCCAAGAGGTTCTCCCTTAAGAGCATGGAACGTGATTATGAACTCTTTCTAAGTATTAGAATACAAACTCATAATGGACCGAGGCAATACCTAATAGAGGAGAAGGGGAAATGCCGCAATAAATCAAGGTAAGTACTATCCTTTGAAATACTCTTAATTTTCTAAGTTGGATATTGCAATGGAATATCCTCATATTTGATAAGCATTGTCTTTTTTTCCTAACCTTAAGCTTAAATTGTTGTTCCAAGACTAAATAATGGTGCATTAATTGTATAATAAGGAGAAGACATATAATTGCTTGAGGACAAGCAATTTTGGAAAGGGTAGACTTTCATGACCCGATATTGACATATGAATAATATAAACATATATATTTAATACATATATAATTGCTTTAAACATAAATATATAATTAACTATTTGTTTAAATTCCTTAAATAATAATTAATTCTAAATTTAATAAGTAAAAGATATTAATCAATATATATATATATATATATATTATTGAGAGTATACTGATTAAATAATATATATATTTATATCTATATATATTATATTAATAATGATATGCAAATATTAATTATATATAGAATATTCATATTAACAAATATATTAATAAAGCCAAATAATACTCTAAATATTCATATCTAATCAATAATATTAATAATAGTAATCATTTATAAATTATTCATACTAATAAAATTATAATTAAAACAAGCAATAATAATATTATATTAACAAAGATAAAACTGATAGAATTTGAGTATAATGAAACAAGGCAACTTTTTCTTGAAGGGTTACGTAATTATGTATAAAAGAGGGTTTGTAAAAAATACTGAAGGGAAGAAAAAGAAGAAAAGAAATATAGGAGAAAATCAAGGAGGAAATGTAGGAGATTATTAAAAGAAAAGAAATATTGAATAAGCCAAAGAAAAGACATCCCAGGTGAAAAGAAGGTAAGTATATCTTTGTTTAAGTTAATTCATTAATAAGACTTGCATGAATTAGATATTAATCATAATATGAAA
>MU224061.1:832688-844718 GCA_018584345.1 Thuja plicata | reverse complement strand
TCTTGCAAACAATTGCTGAAATAAAATGTTGAAAACTTACACTCAATTTGATCACAATTTGAAGCACATTAGTGGCTCTGAATTGAACCACCCTCTAGTACAATTCACTGGATTGTTTCACCAATTCGAAGTGCACACTAGCTGAAGAAATTCCCAATTTCTCAAGCCCTTCCTTCTATAAACCCTTGTCTCAAACAATTCTCAAAATCAACCAAAAGTCAAGTCATAAACATATGCAAGAAGGAATTTGATTTCTCTCCAAGGTTATTTATAATATTTCACTATGAATATTCACTCACAAGTCACTATAATGACTTCAATTCATTTCCTTTTGATGCAAAGTTGACTTTATATTATATCATTAATGAAGTGCATTTTTTTAATGAGTATTAATTACTCATGACCCTCCAAATGGCCCCACTTTATTATAAAGTCAATTTATAACTTTATAATTAATATCTCATTAGATACTCATTATTTTGACGAGCCTCTTAACTAGGGAGTCAACGACTGCATCCACTACGCATTTGACTGCCTTACTAAAAATAGTAAGGGCCCACCTCTATCAACCCATGATTTGCTATAATTAGCAAATCCCTGAATACATGATCAACAAAGATGCCAAGGTCATTACTGCAATTGAGGCTGGTTGAGGTGCCCTGCCAAATATAGAAATGCTAGATAAGTGACTTACTATAAATAGTAAGTTTACTAAACAGATCCAAACAAAGAGCAATGTTGAACACCTCTGACCTCTGGAAGGGGATTGGTCCACTGAACTTCCAACCGGGACCCTCTAACCAACTAACTTAGCCTACAAGGGCCACTGATAGGCTAATCCAAACTACCAACCACGGCGAGCTAAAAGGGGGACATTACATCTAGTTCTTGGCTTACCTAAGATTCAGACTCAACATCACTGAGTTTGTGGAGCTTGTCAGACTGGGAAGCAGCACAGGGCACCATTCAAGGATGGTGACTCATGGCAAGCCTCAAAGATATTGCAATTGGTTCATGTTGATGTATGTGGTCCAATGAATACATCTTTTGTTACTGGTGCCAGGTATTTCTTGCTTTTTGTTGATTTTAGTCGAAAATGTGGGTGTACTTTCTTAGACAAAAATTAGATGTGTTTACTGTATTTTAGAAGTTTAAGGCCTTAGCAGAAAAAAGAGTGGCTGTCCCATAGTCATTCTTAGGTCAGATAATGGGGGCGGGGGGTGTTTTGTTCTAATGCTTTCTCTAACTTCTGTGATACACACGACATCAAACGCCAGTTAACCACACCTTACACTCCTCAGTAGAACGACGTTGTTGAACGTCAAAACCATGCTATTATTGAAATGGCTAGGTCAATGATGGAACATAGGAGTGTTCGTAAGAAATTTTGGGCAGTTGCAGTATTCATTGTAGTTTATCTCCTTAATCGGTCTCCCGCACATGCTGTTAAGCAAAAGACTCCTGAGGAAGCTTTGACTGGTAGCAAATCTAGGATCAGTCATCTGAAAGTCTTTGGCTCTTTAGCATATGTTTGGATTTCATGATGCCCAATGCTCCAAGTTGGATTCCAAGAGTCAGAAACTTATGTTCATAGGGTACTGTGACAGCCACAAGGCTTACCAGTTGATTGATGTAGACACTGATCGTCTTATCTTCAGTCGTGATGTTGTCTTTGATGAAGAACGAGGACCTTTTTAGCTTTCCTCGTTTGTGCAGATTTCTGTGGATTAGCCTTTGAAGGCTGTTGATTTGGGTGTCCGACTTCCATTTGGTTCACCTAATGGGAGGGATGATGCTGACTCTGAATTTGATGATGCACTACTTGAATTTCCTCTGGATGATGTTCCTCCTGTTGAACCTGTTCCAAATTCTGTTCCAGTTATTCCTCATGCATTTGATGTTGGCTCTTCTACTCTTCGGCCTAAATAGTGGGCTAAGACCATCAATGATCTTCGTCTTGATGAGCTCATTGAGGGTAGATCTTCTAGAAACAAAAGCAAGCAACATGATACAATCAACTTTGCTCTCATGGCCAACATTCATAGTATTTTTGAGCCTCAAACGTATACTGAGGCTAAAGGGATTCCGTAATGGGAAAAGGCTATGGAAGTTGAATATCATAGTCTTCTGAAGAATAACACTTGGATTCTCTCTGATCTTCCTCTAGAGAAGAAAGCCAAATAGCTACAAATGGGTGTATAAAGTCAAGTACAAAACTAACAGAACCCTTGACAAGTACAAAGCTTGTCTTGTTGCTAGGGGGTTCTCAGAAAGAAGGCGTTGACTATGAGGAGACTTTTGCTCCTACAACCAAAATGAGTACCATATGACTTGTCCTTGCCTTAGCAACTCAGCTTGGTTGGAAAGTCCATTAGATGAATGTTAAGAGTGCCTTCCTCAACGGTGAGTCGCAAGAAGTCTACATGATGTAGCCTCTTGGTTTCAAGGTTCCTAGAAAAGAACATTAGGTGTATAGATTGGTGAAAGCACTCTTTGGCCTGAAACAGGCTCCTCGGGCTTGGTACATCAAAATTGACAAGTACCTTTCCGATAATGGCTTTCAGAGGAGTCAATTTGATTCTAATTTGTATGTCAAAAACAATGGTGGTGATATTCTTGTTGTTGTGTATGTTGAGTTGATTATCACTGGTAATTTGACACTTTTGATCAATCAAATCAAACAGAGTTTGTGTCAATCCTTTGACATGAAAGACTTGAGACTTCTACACTAATGTTTAGGTGTTGAAGTTTGGCAAACTAAAGGTAGTATCTTCTTATCTCAGTCTAAGTATGCCGACAGTATGTTGGACAAGTTTTGGATGCAAGATTGCAAACTTGCATCCACACCTATGGAGAAAGGGTTGAAGTTGATAGCCAAATCAGATTCACCTGTGGTGAATGAATCAACTTTCAGGCAATTGGTGGGCAATCTCATTTACCTTACTGCTACCCGGCTTGATCTTAGTTTTGCAGTGAGCTACATTTCACACTTCATGACAATCCCCAAGGCTGATCATTGGGTAGCAGTGAAGTGCGTGTTGCGTTATGTGAAGGGCACTTCTAACTTTGGTCTTCTGTACAACATAAGTCACAATCCTAGACTTATTAGTTTTATAGACTCAGATTGGGCAGGTTCCATTGATGACAAGAAATAAATATCTAGATATGTTTTCAGTTTGGGATCTGGTGCAGTCACATGGACTAGCAAGAAGCAATAGGTGGTGGCTCTTTCCTCAACAAAAGCTGAGTATCGAGGAACACTTAAGGCAACTTGTGAGGCAGTTTGGCTTTGGAGGACGCTTTCAAACATGCAATTGTCTTAAGAAGATCCCATTCCCCTATATTGTGACAATCAAGGGGTGTTCAATCTAGCCAAGGATCCAGTCTTCCACTAGAGAACCAAGCATGTTGGTCTTCATTGTCATTTCATTCAGCAGTTGGTTGAAGACAGATCAATTCAATTGCTGTATGTTCTCACCAAGTCTCTTATGTTCCGATGACGGATTAGACAACAAATATTCTAACCAAGTCTCTTAGCCTGGACGAGTTTGTAAAGTTCAGGGGGCAACTTGGTGTAGTTGATAGATTGACCATTAAGGGAGGGTATTAGAATAATATCTTTCATAATATCCTTATTATTTCTTATTTAATGGTCAATATTGTAACTTATGTAAATATTAGATAGTTTCTAATTTACGTTTGTTTCTTTATAGAAACATCGTCTTTGTAACTCCTATAAATGATCGTTTGATCATTTATTTAAGTCATTCAATTATTTACCAAAACACTTACAACATGCTTAGTTCATGAAATATAGTTAGAATATTTTACAATGCCAAAGGCATTCCCTATATGAAGTGAACAACCCACTTTTTGAAATCAATGATTTAGAATTGAGAAGGATGCAAGACTATAGTATTAATCTCAATTGTATGCAAGACTGTATCCATTAAATAAGAACTTTATGATAAAAAATCAGAAAACATATATTTTAATATTATTAATTAGAAAATCGACGTGTAAAAGGAAAAACCTCTCTCTCTCTCTCTCTCCATGTCTTTGTTGCTCATTCCCTCCTTTTCTTCGTCTCTATTTCTTATCTCTACCTCTCTCCCTTTCTCTTCCTTTATATCTCCATCTCTCTTTCTGTCTTCCAATATATGTCTATCACCCTCTATATCCCCCATTTATCTCATCCTCTCCATCTCTATTTGTCTATATCTAGTTCTCTTTATTTGTCTATTTCAAAATCTCTCTATCTCTATTCCTCTCCCCTCTCTATATCTCCTTGTATATCAAAGTTCTTCACCCATACGAGGGGTTGAAGTTGGATTAGAAGTAGATGTACACTCACACAGTTTGTATCTCATTTGAGGGGGATGCAGGTGCTTGCATTATTGCCACGGGGTTTGATCACAACATCAATAAGAGAGCTCTATAATCCTCATGTGTGGACCTATTGTTGGGGGAACAAATTAATTCCTGTCCTAGTGTTACATGACCCAGACTTGCCCCGGACTTGGCAAGCTGATTTTTGACTCGCACTTGGTGCCCAAACTTAGCAAAGATTTGGCAAATTGAAAAACACAAGTAATTCAAAGGTTTTTAAGGATTTAAAACTTGTTTCACGTATCATTTAATAAATTAACCTTAAAGACGTAATAATCTCATCAAATACTTTGAAGACATACACAAGTTTACATTGATCACATAAGTATAAATGCAATTTTTAGGCTTTAGCTGAAGGAAATAAGTTAAACTAAATAACAAATTATAAATATAAATAGTATTAAATGTCTACAAAATTCATGGAATATGAAAATCCATGGAATTGATAGTTCAAAACATATATGAAAATAAAAACTAGAGCCTAGAAGACTAAGGCTCAGAGGACTATATTAGTGACCACTCGAGCCCACAACCCTCCTACGTGTATGCCTAAGATAGGTCCCGGATGGTTCTGCAACCATGATATCTGCTTGTGTCTCAGGCTCAACCTTAGTGACATCCACATAATTCTCAGGGTCCTCCAATGGGTCTCCTTAGGTTTTAACCTCCTCAGCCATTGCTACTGCCTCTATTTCTCGATCCACCTGGTCAACCCATTCCAAGTCTTCATCGCTAAAGACAAGATTATCAACCTCAGTGTTCCACTTTGCATGTGGATCAACCTCCTCTAAAGTGATAGGAGATGTGTCAGTGCCTAAGATATGTCTGTGACAAAGGCGAAGGTTGTAATGAACAAACACAAGATCATTCAACCTTTGCACTGTCAACTTGTTGAGCTTTTTCAAGTGTATATGCTTGGACATGCTTGAATTGCGTTCACATCTTGAAGCACTACACGTTGGCTCAAGATACATACTGCAATCCTTTGTAAACTTGACACCTTAGCACCAAACATATCCTACCATGCATCTGAAACGAGAAAAAATAAAAATCAATTCTATTCTATAACTTTGAGTTTATCAACTTAAAATGGTAATAGAATCATAGATATAAAAGTTTAAGATTTAAATTTTAAATTATGCCTCGAATAGTTTTTTACGTGGGAAGTCTGGTTTCGCTTGCATATGTCTCGTGAAAATATGTCTTCTTTTGAATTCTTAAACATCTCTATCTCATGAACTACATGTGCTCCAACTAATGAATCATGTGATATTTGCTCTACAACTTCGTAGAGCCCACTCAACACCTCTTCATTGGTTTTCAAATCGAAATTGGAACGCTAGATTAAGGAAGTGGGCAGTTGTATGTATTGGCCTGTGAAGTAGATTGTGCCATCGTTGATCAATCACCTCCCATAGGTCATTTCCTGAATAAATAGATCTAATAGCCTCCTTCACCTTGTGCAAGCTTCTCTCCATTAGCAACTTAGAGGAGAACAAGAAGAGGCTCTATGAAATGCGATCATTGTGAAAGTTGAAACATTATGCTTTAAGTTTTAAGTTTTACTTTTAACATTGAACATAAACAAGTGTGAACAAAAATAAGGAAATGAAATGAAAATGAGAACAAAAATATAATGGGAAATTACCCGCACAATCTCCTTAGCCGGTTGACAAAAGCTATGCTCATCAAAAACCCAATTAGCCCTCTCAATCCTTGTAGTGGCCTTTGCATATGATGATGTGGTCCATTTTTCACTTACAAACACATGTTTCAAACTGGCCTTGGACTGAAGCAAGGATTACAACGTGTACAATTGGTTGCAAATCAGGTGATTCGTGGACGAGCCAACTCTTTCTTATTTGTGAAATTCATAAGGTTGAGGACCCAAGTATGATTATATATAAATTTACAAATATTCCTCGTGTGCTCTACACATGTTTTTAACCAGCAAAGTTTGCCAAGATGCTCCAATATGAGGTCAAGGCAATGAGTAGTACAAGGGGTCCATAACAAGGTGGGGTGCCTCTCCATAAGAAGTCTACCTACAATAACATAATTTGCTGCATTATTTGTGACTATTTGTACCACATTCTACTCGCCTACCTCCTCCAACACTTCCTCCAAGTCCTCACAAAGATACTTAGCATTTTTTCATTTTTCTTGAAGCATCAATTGATGTAATGTCCCCTGTTCGGTTCCATAAGAATTGGGACTGATTTTATATTACAGGAGGCTTCTTTCCGTATATAATTTGTACACGATTCTTTATTTGTGACAATTTAGCGTTTTTTATGGCATCGTTATCTTTTCTTTAATAAATCAGATATTGTAGAAGTTGATCACTACTCAGATCTGCTACTTATGTTTGACAACCATTCTTTGCAAAGCGACTTGCTAACCGAAACTAAATGATTTATCTTCCAAAGCGATAATGATAGATGAATATTATAGCAATTACAATGATCACTCTATCCTGTTACCTGCTCTTTCTCGTATCTTCTCTTTGCACCATAAATTATTACACTACTCGCATTCAAAGACACCTTGGTGCAGACTGTTGAAATCTTGGGCAATCTCCACAAGTCAGGATGAAATACATATTTGCAGTGCTTGGTCTGTCTTTTCAAATATCTTCCCGAGCTAGCTATATTGCAGCTCCTATCCCTTTGTATGCACAGATTCATCATGTGTCCTGGCTTGTGTATTGACGGTCTTAGTTATGTATTCATTTGATGGGTCATCGGTGAATACTCAATACCTCACAAAGTGCTTATCTTCACCGCTTATCAAAGATAGTACTCCTTCACCTCATATTAACTTCCTACGAATGATGATTGCTTGAGGTAAGTTTTGTCACTATATCTGGCGAGGGCAATTGAGATACCATCCTCAAACTTTAGTCTATAATGTCGTTTCTCTATTGTCCCAATATGTTATTGAGTGACATTTGATGATAGTCTATAGCTATTATCCCCCTTCGTTCCACACTCCCGATTTAAAGATGGTATATGGGTGTATGCGGTATAACTCTGATTGAGAAGTATTTAAATATTCCTTAGATACGAGAGAATGCAAATGTTTTCGAGGTTCTTTTGATGTCCTTGAGCTTGAGTGATGACACTCCTTGAGTGACGGATGGTTTGAATGGTTTCCTTATAGCCTCTAGTGCTTGTTTGGTACCAACCAAATATGGAGACTATCATTTATAGATACAAATGTAATCTTTCGATCTTTGGAAGTATTCCATAGATTAATATATGACAGGCCCAAGCATCCCTTCTCCCCACTCCGCCAATAGAATAGGCTCCTTCGTTTATATACTCTGCATTGATCGAAAGAAGGTTTTGCTTTTATGATGTCGTGTCCTTTTCATAGGTGCCCCTCCATAGAAATCATTATGATATACATTGACCAGTAAACTATTCGTATTAGTTATATTAACTCAAACTGATTGGTGCTGCTGCTTCAAACGTTTTATATGATCGCTAAATATGGTTTGGCTCATTTACGTGACACATTGAGTTTGTCCCTGCCAATTTTCGCTGATGGTGGACTGAGGATATAGAATAATCGTTCAATTCACATGTTGACTGTTAATATTAGCTTGCTGTCAATTTACAAGCATATGTCGATATGTTATTGTTTATTATTTAATTATTAATTATTGTTTATTATTTATATTTTTTAATTTATTATTTTATTACTAATTAATATTTTATTATTTATATATTATATTAATGTATGATTATATATCTATTATTCTATTATTAATTATATTATAATACTATAATATCCATTCATTATAATATAATATAATTATTGAACAATTATTTAGTTGTTCATTTATTAATTAATTTATTACTATTAATAATCAAATTATAATTAATTTATTGAATTTAATCTCAGAAATGCGGGACGTCACAATTGACTTCAAAAACACCGTGCCACATGAGAAAGAAACAAAGCGATTTAGTAAAATAAAAATTTAAAAACTTACCACTAAATTAATGTACATTACAAAATAGTAAGTACAATTATCTAACGAGGAGACAAGAAAATTCAGCAATGTCTACTTCTATTGGTTCAACCATCAGTCGTGATGGTGCGACGCTTCCTCCATGCCTCACTCTGCTCGGCAATTGTGGCTTTGACATCAGCCACCTTTTGACTCATAATAGGACTTTTCAGCTCCTCCTAAGACATTAGGGGCTTTTAATCCTGCACCACAAACAGTAACGACATCATAATTTGCCAACAAGAAGACCGAAAACAAATTAAATAAACAAAATAAGCATTAAATTTTACTTTTAACTTAAAAAATTTAAAAAATCAATGTGGCATACTCTTCAAAGCAAGAAAATCAAGAAAATCAAGACATAGATATCAAAATAATAATGAATACCTTGCTGCATGAAATTGAAGGTTGTTGTAGAACCAAAATGCGTGGAACAAAAAATGAATCTAATGTGGATTTCTTTTTACGAATCTGAGTCCCAATGCTCACACTCACATTGCCACTACTTGTAGATGTAGGAAATGGAGGCTGAGGAATTGAAGAAGCCTCTCCTCTAATGTTTGCCATTTCTGCCATATGCTTCTGTATTAATTCTTTTTTCTGTTCAAATACCTCTAAATGAGCTTGCACTTCACGTATAACATCAAGGGGTGACATTTTGCATGGTTTGGCATTGTGCCTTGATATATGTGCAAGGTGATATTTTAACCGGTTAATATCTCCCCCACTATATTTCATTTTGCAATGAAAACATATTACTTCTTTTTTTGATCCGGGGATGGTGTGTTTCCAAGCCCTATTCTTTTTAGTTGGGTTTGCATTTGGGTTACCACTATTGGTAGGCTGAGACCTTATGCTGCAATATATCGTAAATGACAAAAATCAGCATCTACAAATTCTACAAATTCTAATTGAATAAAAAATAAATAAAATAAAGAAAAAAAAAGTAGGGGTTTTTTTTTTTTTTTTCCTATCAACATAAAATGAAACAAATGGACAATAAAATAGAAATACGAAAGTAAAAAAATTAAAAAAAACAACAAAAAGATGTAACTCACCTCTTCAAATTTGCTCCAAAAATAAAGAAATGCACTTCAAATTTGTAGAGGCCTCTTCCAAATCCTTCTTTTAACTCTAAATGTGTGAATGCAAGCTACTAACTTGCACAAACAATCAGCAATCATTATCTCCTCTTCAATTGATCTGCTGGTCTGCTCTTCAATGCCTCAATATTTTTGCTCAAATGCCTCTTTTCCTCTCCTTGTGTTTGCAAATAATAAAATGGACTTTTTAGGGATGGGATATGTTTATGAACATAAAATGAAAAAGTTAAAACAATTAAAAAATGTTTTTTTTGCTGTTTAGAGCTTGACCGCTGCAGTAGAGTCCCAAGCTCGGGACTCGGCGAGTCTGGCAGACTTGGTTACACTCGGCCAAGTCTGTGTCCGGGGCTCTGCAGACCCAGTAGAGCCGGCTTGGCCCTGGACTCGCCGAGTCTAGGTCAGACTCGCAAAGTCTTGTAACTATGGTCTGACCAGTGGAGATGTGACAAAGCAAAATTGGGACCTTGGTGGGGGTTGCAATGTCACCATGCCTATTGATTTTGGCTTAACTAAACAGTTCTGTACACTTTTTCATTCTTCTATTTGTATCTTTATTGTGATGGACTATGTACATAAATTATAGCTTTACCTATCCAATTAATTAGTCAAAAAAATTGATTTCCCTATTGCATTTTTTGAACATATTTACATAAAAGTGCAATGCAAATTGCACTGTGATGCTGCTGTTATTATGAACTGTTAAAAACTTTAAAGTGATGATGGTTAAGATGTATCCAATACAGGTCCTTTGTTAGTTTGATAATATTTGTTGGCCATGGGGAGGAGCCATGTTCTATTTGCCAGAATTGGAAATGGCTGGAGAGAGCTGTGAACTCTGCTTTCATTAAGGTCCATGCTTCAGCAAAATTGTTTTTAGTTACTCCTAAATGCTGATTGTAAACCATCATAACAGGCTTAGAAGGTCATCTAGTGTGCTGTTGTTTTCTTGTATCTCTTTACTTCACAGATCCAAGGCAAGCCTCCATGAACATTTATTAATTCTTCATCTGGGTAAGTGGCTGTGTAGATCAATTTTTGTCAGGATAGATCATACTTAGGAAATAGATGAATATTCTGTTTGGCGTCAGAAGTTCATGAGCAAGTATCTTTTTCCTTCAAGGGTTGCCGGATATTTTCCCATTAGCCCAGGATATTTTCATGTGAAATGTGTTAGATCCTATGTTGTTTGCCTAAGTCACAGGATTCGGCGAATTTGATGGATCAAATTCAAAATCCGTCGAATTTTATTAAGCCTAAAATTTTTTGTTTCTGTTCGGCTTATAATTCGTACAGGAAAATAGGTTAGATTTTTTTTAAATAAAAAATTATTGTAAAAACACAGTTCAACCAGACCATTCCGAGTACAAAACGTGAGCTTCATTCTATGAATCCTTCTGCGAGGATTTTTGCAAACAAAGGTTTTTTTCTGCATAAAACTAGACGGACATGTGCTTGGCCGTAATGACGTTGAGCAAGTCCATTTTGCAAATAATGTTTTTTCTGCATAAAATTAGACAGGCATATGCTTGGCCTGAACACACCTTATGCAGTTAATCTCCTCGCATTTTCACGAGGTTCTTAATCATATTCTTTCAATCAAATCTCACTTTTTATTATTTATGTACAATGTAATTAATTCTTTTTTCAAATTGAATTTTTTTTTTTTTGGCCCGTAATAGATGCTTTTGACTGGAGTGATAACCAGTGAGGCCACAAATCTGGGGGACCTCATCCCCATGAAACCATCACATCAGACCCGCGATCCAGCGAGCCCAGCAGGGACACCGGCCCGGGTCGTCCGGGTCCGCGAGCACACCACGACCAGTGAGGGTCTGACATCTGGATAATGAACACCACTATCTTCATACTCCTCCATTGCAAGTACAGTGCACTCCCTCGTCAACAATCCTTTCTGACTCCCGTGACTGCTATGTAGAGCATACGCCGAGTGCTGCCTTTGAAATTTGAACCATGAATTACGTTGACCAACAATTCCTTTCGACTCTTGTGCCCAGCATAGACTCTCACTTGATTGCACTTCCCGTGGTTCGAACATTGAACCTCCCAATTACTGGGGCTCGCAGCCACCGTTGCGTTGTGAGCTCATGCTCTTTTCAAATTGAAATATTATCTATTAATATTTTTTCTATTATTTTTTATTAATAAGTAATTATTTTTTATTGAAATATTATCTATTAATATTTTTTCTATTATTTTTTATTAATAAGTAATTATTTAAATATAGTATAATAATAAAGGTTAATTATATAATGTTTAACTTTTAAGTTTTTCGAAATAATTATTTTTAATGAAGTTCTACCTTTATAATCAATTAGGTATAATATCTGGGAGTTGTTTAATTTTATGTTTCGTTTGCTTTCATGATTTGTAATTTTTTAAAATTTCTTTATTAAAATTTAACATATTAAATTACCTAAAAATGTTTAAACTTTTAATATGTTAAAATTTAATATCTCGAAGTACTTAATGTATTAAACTACTAATTATCTAGGATGCGGG